>LPNX010262792.1:510216-527784 GCA_001517045.1 Pseudotsuga menziesii
GACTGACAAATCAAATCAAAATACTCCAACAAACCCTAATAATATGCATGAAATAAGGTGGTCAAAGCCATAAGTACAAGCTCCAAGAGAGAAAAAGGCCAAAGATGGAGGGTAAGCAACAAATGAAGAACAATCTCCAAGTAGAAAACCATAGATTTAGCCTCCAAAGGCTCACCAAATGTAGCACCCCCAAAGAAATGGTTCAATGAGTGATGAAATAACCCTAGATCTAGGGTTTTGACCCCTAGGTCTCCTCCAAGTCCAAACTACCTCCTGAAAACATGCATAGATCACCTTCAGGAGTGAACACTAGGCCAAAGAGGGCATGCAAAGTGTGAAAGAGTCACTCTAATGGTGAACACCCTCCAAAAAAACCCTCAAAAAGTGTGCCAAGGATCCTCCTTTGGTGGTTGCTCCATAGAGAAACCTTTTAAATGTAGGACTTTATCTCCAAAAGGCATGAATAAGTGCACAATAAGCCCCCCATTGATGCAATGCTACATCAAGATATGTAATAGATACCTCCAAAGGTGGATGCCCTCCATAAAACAAGCTGAAAAAGGGGGACGCTCCAATAGATGAGTGTTGGAAGATGTGCCATAAGAGCCCTCCAACCGAAACATCCAATCATAATAAGAGCCCTCCAACCGAAACATCCAATCATAATCCAATAATAGGTGTGCAATAAATCCTCAAAGGTGGACGCCCCATCATGCATGCCATAGATATGGATGTAGGCCAACGACCATATGGAACTTTCCATCAACAAGGCTAGGAAATCAATCAAGGATCCTTTCCATAGTGAGCGCTCCAATTAATTTGCATGGGAATATATGCAAGCAGTCTCAAAGGAGTGGAGGCTCAATATAAAATGTAGAACAAGTCATTCATGCATCAAGGGGTCAAACCCTCACCAACCAATAGATCAATAATAGCTCATAAAAGTAGGGAACAACCTCAAGATGCATATAATAAATGCCCACATAAAAACCTACTCAACCCTAATGCCAACTCATCAACCCATGAACCAAGGGGACCATCAATCATCAAGAGGAGCATCAAACTCAACGATAAGTGTTCATTATAATCAACCATCACCATGAAGGAGGAAACGACCTCTACAAACCAAGAATATGCCTCCACATGTGCCAAGGATGAAGAAACCAAGAGAGCGCTCAACCAAAGATGATACCCAATAGTGTTTTGAAGCCATCCGCGTGAGAAAAAGCAAGACCACTAGATGAGAGAAATGTCTTCACATTATCAAATAAGTTCTATCAAGGAAGGTGCTTTGTGGAAAATCACTAATAAAGGGGCCTCGAGTGCAATCCATGTGTCATGAGCTAGAGTGCTCCACAAGCCACCATAACATCCATGCAATCTATCCAAGTGCGAAGATACAAGGGCGCTGTAAGGAGAACGAGTCAATTCATGCCAACCAAGTGAATAAAGGAAAGAGCGCCCTAGGGAAATCCCCCCATAATACATCACCAAGCATGAAGCACATCCAAATGGTTTGAGTGTTTTGTGGGATTTGCATCATACATCCTCCATAGGTGTGATAAATACTCTCATAGTAGAGCCTCCACATGTCATCCAATCAAGCCAAATAAGTATAGGCATTCCTTCAACAATGATAGTTCATGTCATCAAAATCTTGACAAAAAGCTATGAAAAGCCATAAATACAAGAGCGCTTTACCAATAGTGATGATCATGCGATATAGATGCCAAATAGAACCCCAAACACTAAACAGTCATGGAAAAGATGATGAATGTGTTCAATATGAGTGGAGTGCAACATCAAAACCTCCTGTCCATAATCATCCATAGGAGAGTTCATTGATAGCTAAACACTATGAAAAAGCCACATCCCATAACTACGAAATGAAGTCATATGCTAGGGAATCATCAACATCATATCATGAAGCAATGCTCAAACACTAAAAAACCTAGGCCATCTAAATCTTCATCAACATGTGACCCCCTACTGAAATTGTGATAAAAGTACATGGTGGACACCCATGCAAAATGGGGGGTAACAATAACCAAGCCCATCCTTGGCCTAGTAGCTAGTTACTGACATCCTTTTGACTTTGCTGATAACATTGGGCTATTTGTAGTTTCGACTTAGAGGATTCACATAAAACTTGTAGGGAGTGCATGGTGTTGTCCAAAGTTTGCTTCTCTTCAATTATTGTTAGAAAAGAATCATCACCGAAGTGACCGTTCACTCGTTGACTACGATCAAGTTTGAGGAGAGAAATACCTTTGATAAGGCCTTGCACTATTGGGAGAGGAATACCTTTGAATGGCCTTTCAATATTCTTTTTGTATGAGATAGCCAAGGGCTTCAACAACCATTACATAGAGGGTTAGGGCTAGTGGGCAAGCTTTCTAGATCCCTTGGAAGAATCCTACCTTTTCAGACTTGCTTAATTAGTAGAAAGATAAGCTGCGACCTCTGAAAAAGCATTTGCATTGTATTAACAAAAAAGGTGCCAAATCCAAACATGTTTAGCATGGCGAGGATGAATGACCATTCTAGTATGTCATAGGGTTTTTCAAAGTCTATCTCAATAAAGAGAGTCTTCAAGCCTTGATTTCTAGCACCATTCAATGCCTTCCCAGACAGTAATCACACCATCCAAAATGTATCTTTTGGTCATAAGACTTGTTTGCTTTGATTGGATGATTTACGGCAGGATATCTCTTTAGCCACATGCCAAGCACTTTGGCTAAATTTTTGTAAGATGCATTCAACAAAGTTATCGGCCGCCAACTTGTTATTGTTAAATTTTAAGATATTTTTCCACTTTAACAACAAATAAGGATCAGTGAAAGAATAACCATGCACAAAAGCAAAAAAGAGACAAAGATTTATCTTGGGAAACCACAAGGGAGAAAACCCATCAACCTTCTTATTCAGAGATACAGTTCAAGATACAATAGTACATCCAGAAAGAAGAATAGACAAGCTCTAGACAAACCCTAGAGACAAAGGAGGAAACTCTCCAACAATAGCGAACCTAAAAATAGTCTTCTACTACCCATAAATTGTCTTCTCCTAGCTTGAGCGAACTTCTTCCTTGCTTGAGCGAATTGCTTGGTGAGAGAATGAGGAAGGCATCCTTTATTTATACTATTCCATTTTTCACTTTTCACTTTCCTAGTGGGCCACTTGTCTTTGTTGTTGTAGTAGCTGCGTGAGGCATCACCTCACAAGTCGGCTCAATAAAGAAATAAATAATAACAATAAAATGCAATTTATTGTTGCTAAATGACAACTCGACCCTAGTTAAGCAGCTAGGTCGACCCTAGTCAAATATCACCCAGAAAACACTATAAATAGGAGGGACGCCTCCTCATTTGCACCAAGCATCTTAGCAAGTTTGCCTCTGTTACTAGGGTTCACTACTGCAGCTAGGAGACTATGTTTTCTGGGGTTTCTCCACTTTTGGAGAGTTTTCTCTCATCTTTCTTGGGGTTTGTGCTACTACGATCTAGAAGTACTTCTATCTTTGAATGATTTATCTCTCTTGGAAGGGCGAGCTCGGGGGTGTCATTATTTTTTCTATGGTTGGGAGATGATCTTTGATCATCGTGGTTAAACGAGCTCCACACGTTGTTTTGTTTTTGTGCTTTGTCTTTCATTTAGTGATCCTGGTTATGCAGCTGTCAATTTCTAACATGGTATCAGAGCAATGCTAAAAGAAGCCATTGTCGGAAACTAGGGCTCCAGGTTTTTGAGTGTTTCCCCCCTCAGATCATCGTGGTTAAACTAGCTCCACACATTGTTTTGTTTCTGTGCTTTGTCTTTCTTTTAGTGATCTTGGTTATGCAACTGTCAATTTCCAACTTGGTATCAAAGCAATGCTAAAAGAAGCCATTGTTGGAAACTAGGGCTCTAGGTTTTGGATTGTTTCTCACCTCAGATCACCCTGGAAGGAGCATAGAGCAACTCACCCTCCTAGGTTGCATCTTTTTGTGGAGGCCAAATCTTGATTGAAGAAATTTCAATTTTTGACCTAATATTGTCGGGGTCAAGAACTAGGGCTTCTATATTACTGCTGTCCTGTCCACAGTTTTGGATCGATTTTACCTTTCTCCAACTCGCCTCAATAGGGCGCATCTATCAGTGGAACCCGTTTTTCAAGCCTCCATACTTCATCCTTGACCTAGCTCCTAATAGGGTTTATGGTCCAGTTTTGCAGTCAAGATGATTGGGATGAAGTTTGAAGATAAGCTTGATGGGACTTCCAATTTTAGCTCATGGAAGTCTAGGGTTCTTCTTATCCTAGAAGAAAACCATCTCTTGAAGTTGTGAATGAGAATGTTCCAAAACCAGAAGAGGAAGTCGCGAAGGCTCAGTGGAGAAAGAATGATGCTAGGGTAATGAGAATTTTGGCAGATTCAGTGAAGGACCATTTGGTTCCTCAAATCTCTGAAAAGATGACCGCTAGGAAGATGTTTAGAGCCTCATGGAAGCTATTCCAAGATAGCAATATTAACCATGCTCTTGCCCTAAGGAATCAACTATCGAACCTCAAGATGTCTAGATCAGAATCAGTTTTCTCTTACTTTATGAGGATCTCAGAGTTGAAGAATGAACTAAACACTATTGGCGATCCAGTGAATGTTAAATAACTTGTCATGAACACTCTTGATGGTCTCCCTCCATCTTGGGAAGCATTCATTCAAAGTCTTGTTGGGAAACCGAAGTTGCCTGAGTTTGATCGTATTTGGGCAGTATGTATGCAAGAAGAGACAAGACTTGCAGCGAGAAGCAGGATACATGGCACCCAACATGAAGAAAGTCAAGCCCTTACATCTCATGTCAAGAAAGGAAAGGATAAGGGAAGGAAGTTTCATGGCAAGAAAGGCAATGGTGGAAGATTAAGTCCTACTTCAAATCAAAAGAGGAAGAAGGATCTTTCATGTGTCCGTTGCTATAGATGCAATAAACCTAGACACTACGCCTGAGATTGTGATTCAAAGAGGAGGAAGCATGAAGCCTCAATTGCAGATGTCAAAGAAGACACCTCTCCAAAGAAGCCAAAGAATGCAGATCGTACGGAGTTCTTTTTCTAAGTACTCCCTATGTTGAGGCGATGGTATGAAGATCCAGGTGGTGGTGGACTCCCAACAAGAAAAACAAAGATTAGTGAACTCTTAAAGGAGGCTGTGAGAGCCCACCCACAAAACAATAAAAGATAAGTATTTGTTTTTACATGCTCTGGTAAATTAGATCTGGTTGTTTTGGATATATGCATATCTAAATTCCTAGATTTAGGAAGTTTGTTGAGCATGCGATATAGTTCTTTTATTGATGAACAGTAGGCTCGAATAGTGTTTGTATGATTTAACATGTAATGCTGCACAACATTTCATGGGCTCCTCTTGGATGACATCTCCTTCTAACATGCTTAGAGTAGTGCACACTCTTGATGGTATGTTATAATGGAGACTGCAAGCATCCAAATAATATCCATGTCTATGTTGCGTCAAAGCATTGGCTAAAAGATGCCTACATACCTGGATGAACTATTGTTATTGTATTGAGTAAATTAGATTATGCAATGTTGCTAATCTTCTGATGGGATTTGACTTGTAGGGAATGCTATGGCCTACAAGAGAATGATGATGAAACTTGGTCTGAAGGACAAGTGATCCTGTTGATGTTCAAATGGATCGGAAGCAGAAAGCCTCTAAAAGTATGCCTCTCAGCCCAAAAAGGAGGATGACTTTTGGTCAAAACAGTTAAGTGGAAGTCATGACAACAGACAAATGAGGACTAAGTACATACGTGGACACATGACGCATAGGCCCAGATTGGCGATTAGGAGAGGAAGGCTTCAACGAATGTCTGTCTCTTTGCTACAGTTGTTCGTCTCTTCGACGATTATGGAAAGCAATTACTTTCCAGTTAGAGTCATGGCAGATGGATTCTGGAGGACGAAAGTTACTCAGTCAATTTCTGAGGAGACAGAGGGAGTTAGCCCTTAAGATGAAGACCCTAGCCTATTGCATCACTCATGGATGGTGTGGTTGAAATCTGATAAAGTCTTCTTAAGTTAAGGAAGAGCACAGTTGAGATCTTGAGCAGATTGAGCATGATGACTGTGGCTACATTGATGGCGATGATGTCTTGATACAAACAAGACTGTTGAAGGATCCTTGATGTACCTGGCCAGATACTTACATTGTATTTATGGATTCTCCATAAAGGGAGTAGGATGCTCAGATGCAAAGGGAGTAGAACGCTCCAACATAGAGGGAGGACTCATGGACACCTTGAGATGGGGTGGGGAAACTAGCCCATTGGTACTCTCTCTCAGGTACATGATTTCAGTGATATGATTTGTTATTATTCTTCATATCTAGAATAGTGAAGGACATAAATGTCTGTCCCAGTATATTTGATACCTTTGCTACCTAACATGTGTGTAGGACTATAGTACTCTCCTGATCAATCCATGAGGAGTGAGGAGATCTCTCAGACATTTTGAAAAAGGGATGTAGAGGTTGGCGCACACTGGTACCTGTATGACATAGGATGGGACCATACGTTACTCCTGGACACTCTGTGATGAAGTGGGAGATTGGTTCCATGATTGTGAATGTTTGAGCAAAATAGGAGAAGCTTGAACTTTAAAACTTTTATCAATCAATTTCAGCACATATGAATCTCATAAATTAGCCACATATGAATCTCGTAAATAAATCAACCACATAAATCATTCAACCATAAGAGACAAGATATACCTTGGGAAAACCCTCCAAATACAGAGGATGAAAAACCCAACAATTCTTCGAGTATGATAGATAGATTTACAGAGAATGGTTTACAACAAATAAGCAGTTTGCCCGATAAGAGATATCGCTCGAGCAGTAGAGAATAGAGATCCAATACAACACTTTAATCAACTATAATGAACTTGCCATATGCCTAGCATATTAATAACAAGCCAAAACACCTAGCATGCAGATGGGAGCGAATGGAAGGCTCAATAAACACACTGAGAGCATCACATAGCACATACACAAGGAGGAGCTTAACTAGAACTCGTTCCATGCAAACATTAGCGCCCTCCCTAGCACTAGTGCCAAGCTGGCACTTAGGATTCTTCATCATGCACAAGGTTCCATAATTAGCTTTAATTAGATGTTCACTGACTTTGAATTGAATGTGAACTAATTGAATCGAATGTGAATTGACTTGAGCTGGATGTCCATCTTCAATTGAATGCATGACCACATATTTAGGAGACTGATTGAGAGTCATATTGCTTCACTCTTAGTGTCATCAGTGCTTCACACTTAGTGCAATCAGTGCTTCACTCTTAGAGCCATCCATGCAATCCATGCAAATCATTTTATTTACTATTTTTATCTTTGCATGGATCACTTAGAGATTTCTTATTTTAACTGATATATTCTTTATTACAACTAAGGCTTTAATGAAGCCTTTACAATTTGAGTTCACTGGAGGCATGCATGGGCAATTTGAATCCAGTGATGATTTTAAGGAACCATACTTATTTAAAAGTGTATAAATGTTGGCGAATCTTACCAATTCTTAAAACGACAACTATAAAATGTTTGGCGATATCTTTCAAAAAATATTTTAATTTCCAAGGATTTTATGTTGTTTATATAATAATTTGGTGATTTTTAGGGTGAAAAAAATTTACCCCATAAAAATTGGGCGAAATAGGGCTTCAAAAAATGCAAAATGGCGGATTTGTTTTTGGAGAAAACCATGGAAAAATAGCCCATGGGCTAAATTTCGCCCCTAAAATTATCGTTGTTCGAATCCTTTCTCTTTCTCTATGCTTTATCTCTTTATCATTTAATCTTTTAATGCATGGTCCACATGGGTTTATTATTTATCCATCTTATCATATCATACTCGGAAGAGTTGTCACACATACTGATGATCATATATATTACCTTGGACCATATAGTTATATTCTAAAGTAATTCACTCTAGAGGTGATAAGTCTCTAGAGGAGACTTGATTGCTTTATCCATCTCGAATGACCATGGTTAGTGATACATCACATAGTATAACCACTTTACCAAGTAAAGTATGCCACCACAACAAATGAGGATATTGGTAGGACTTGATATTAGTCACAAGTCTACAGTCTTGATATTACTCACAAGCTCATTTCCATAATTGGAGGTCCATCTCATAGCATACCGTTTATGAGAATACTTGACTTGATATTACTCAAGTCTACAATCTTGATATTACTCACAAGATTTCAGTACTATCATCCCACCTCAACACATGAGGATATAGATGGGGCTTGATACAGCACAAGTCCCTGACTTGATACAACACAAGTCCAGAGAATGACTCTTGATGTTGTACAATCAACAATGATTATACAGCTCGCTAAGAGGGAAGGATGAGTTTTGTATGAACTCTCTGTCCTAATGTGAACACCTATGAAACACTTGAGTTCTAGGTACACATCCGAGGACAAGTGGTCCTAATGTGAACACCTATGAACAATGACGGCGATTTTGGGAGCACCCGAGTTTTAGGCACACATCCGAGGACCAGTGATTCTACACCTATGAACTATGACGATGATTTTGTACACCTCAGTTCTAGGTAAACATTTGTGGGCGAGAATTTGATGTGGACACCTATGAACTATGACGATGATTCTGTGTAAACTCCTGAGTTTTGGCTATACACCTGTGAGCCATGTAGTGATATCTGACTCCGAGACTGGTAAGTTATGTTAGACATAGCTTCGATGCCACTAAGTCATGGTACATGGTTCTGTAGCTCATTGGGTAAGTCATGCCGGAATACTTGGATCCGACATTGGTAAGTTATGTTACACTTAGCTCTGATGCTAGTAAGTCATGGTACATGACTCCGTATGCCCACATCAGTAGAGACATAGTCAAGACCTCTGATGACTATCTGAGACTCATCCTAGGGACAGAGTAATAGTCAAGGTCTCCGATGACTATGTGCATAGTCAAGACTTCCAAGGACTATCAGAGACTCATCTTAGAAATGAGGTAATAGTCAAGCTCTACGAGGACTATCCTAGACTCATCCTGGGGATGGAGTATTAGTCACAGTGTTGGTTCTGTATGAACCTATCTTCATATCCAACATGAAACAAGGTTGGCTCTGTCGGAAGACGTATGTGGTCTTCACATCCAACATGAAATTGGGCTGGCTCTATGAAAGATATGTGGGCTTCATATCTAACATGAAACAAGGTTGGCTCTGCAGGAAGACATATGTGACTTACATCCAATATGAAAAAGGGGTCAGGACTGGCTTTGTAAGATTTTGCATCTAGTATGAAAAAGGACTGGCACTACCGAGAGATACATCCAATTTGAAAAAGGACCGGCTCTGTAGTGGTACACCTAACATGAAACAGGGCTGGTTATTGTACAAATTTAGCAACCTGTATGGTTGGGAGATTTATGGGTTGTAGCCCATACAAATATGATGAAAGTCTCACATAAAGTTATGGCCCTTGTGAGCCCTCATATGATTGTAGTCCTTAGGGATGTTATGAGGAGGTTGTAGCCCATGATGCGACGAAGACTCACTAGCAGTGATAGTCCTAGTGAGATCTTTGGGTTGTGGTGATGAACATTGATTACATGCATGTTCCTCGGCATACTGGGTTGAGTTGATGCATGCATGAATTCCTAATGTACTGGGAAGAGTTGTGGAGCTAGTGCATGTTCTCTGATGAACTTGATTGAGTTGGCACACGTAGTTTGATGGACACTTCTCGACAGAGTTTGATTGTGTCGTAAGCCCTTCCTTATCATATAGAGATGTTCGAGATAGCCGTGATGTATTGTTGATATCCAGATGAGTTTTAGTTGATGATACTGATGATGCCTCCCTGGCTAAGAGGGAGTGTTGTTGTAGTAGTTGCGTGAGGAATCACCTCACAAGTTGGCTCAGTAAAGAAATAAATAATAACAATAAAATGTAATTTATTGTTGCTAAATAACAAGTTAGCCCCTATTAAGCATCTAGGTCGGCCCTAGTCAAAAGTCACCTAGAAAACACTATAAATAGGAGGGGCGTCTCCTCATTTGAACCAAGCATTTTAGCAAGTTTGCCTCTGCTACTAGGGTTCGCTATTGCAACTAGGAGACTGTGTTTTCTGGGGTTTCTTCACTTTGGAGAGGTTTCTCTTATCTTTCTTGAGGTTTGTGCTACTATGATATGGAAGTACTTCTATTGTTGAATGATTTATCTCTCTTGGAAGGGTGAGCTTGGGCTGACATTATTTTGTCTATGGTTGGGAGATGATCTTTGATCATCGTTGTTAAACGAGCTCCACACATTGTTTTGTTTCTGTGCTTTGTCTTTCCTTTAGTGATCTTGGTTATGCAACTGATAATTTCTAACAGTCTTCCCTTAACTGGGTCGACTTTTCTTTATTGGCATACTAAATTTGATTTTAGTGTTTCTTCTGGGGCTGACTTTGAGTGAGGATGCCTCACACAACTATAACATCAACACTCCCTCTTAGCCTGGGAGGCATCATCATGCTAGAACACACTTGGATATCATCTGAGCATCACAACTGTCTTGAGACTTGAACATATTGTCATCATAAGGAAGGTCTCTTCTGATGAATTCCTTTTCACCAGAACAATTGTTCCCACTATAACTTTGTTCCTCACTGGAACAACATCATCTTTACAATGATAATATCTAATCCCCCTGATCAGCTTGGTCATCCTAGACCAAGTAGGATTACTTCCTCATGCACTTTTTCAGTCTAAAACTGAAGGGAGGCTACACTCCCCAGGAAGACACTTCTTCCAAGCACTTTATTGATCTCAAATCGAAAGGAGGCTATACTCCCTAGGAAGACACTTCTTCCAAGCACTTTATTGATCTCAAATTGAAAGGAGGCTATACTCCCCAAGAAGGAACTTCTTCCAAGCACTTTATTGATCTCAAATCAAAAGGAGTCTATACTCCCCACGAAGAGAGACACTTCTTCCAATTTACTAGTCATTACAATTGGAAGGCGATGATGACTACAACTAGTCCTCTGGGCCCATACTCCGTATAGATGACATCCACACAGGGATCCACTGCACAAAGGAGTCCTCTCCATATAGGAGAACATTCCACACAAGAACCATCCCACACAGGGATACACTCCACAAAGGAGTCCTCTCCACATAGGAGAACGTTCCACACAGGAACCATCCCACACAGGGATACACTCCACAAAGGAGTCAGGCACAAGTCTCGACCCGTGCCACAAAAGTTTGTTTATTGCTGAACCAAGAAACCATGGCTGATACCAAGCTAAAACAACACCTAGAGGTACTCTTTTTGTCATCCGCACTCCCAACCTAGTTTGAATCTGTGAAGCCCACTAGCTTCACTCCATCACCCGAAGTATATCTCAATCAATCCCCAATTGTACCACAAAGATATCTCAACATATGCTTAGCTGCTACCTAATGTACTTGTCTCAGCTCGATCATGTGTTGACTCAACGTGTTCACTGCATAACAGATATCTGGCCTGGTATTAACTAGGTTCAACAAGGAACCAATCAATTGGTGGTACATGGTTGGATCCACTAAATGAAGATATGGCAGAATCATGTAACTTCTTCATATTTGTTTCCATGGTTGTAGCCATGGACATACAATCCATCATACCATAGCTGCGCAAGATCTCAATGCTATACTTTCCTTGTCCAAGGAAGATCTCATCATGTCCTTGCCACACCTCTAAACCCAGGAAATAATGCATCAACCTCAGGTCTTTCATCTCAATTTCACGAGTCAACTCCCTCTTGCATGTGGCAATTAGACTCTTGTCCCCTGCGAGGAAGAGATCATCTACATAAAGTACTAGAATCAAGGGACAATTATCAACAACCTTGTAATATAGGTTTTGATCTGCTTCACTTCTAGTGAAGCCCAACTCTATCAGGTATCTGTGAATCCTGGAGTACCATGCCCAGGGTGCTTACTTTGCCCATAAAAACCTTTCTTCAACTTGGAAACATGAGACTCCTCATGTATAACAAAACCCTCATGTTTCTCCATATATACCTATTCCTCAATTATACCATTGAGGAAAGCAGTCTTTACATCCATCTGATGTAATTTCCAACCCATGACATAAGCAAGAGAAATAATGGACTTGCTAGTAGAGTACCTGGCAACTGGAGCAAATATCTCATCATAATCTATTCCCTCTTTTTGAGAGAAGCCTTAGGCTACAAATCTGGCTTTGTGCTTCTCGATGTTGCGATTTGCAACATGTTTGATCTTGAAGATCCACTTGGAAGTCACTATTGATTTCCCTTCAAGTCTCAGAACAATATCTCAAACATCATTCTTCATAATGGATTGATACTCATCCATCATGGCATCTTTCTAGACCTGATGTCCAACTGCCTCCTAAAAAATGGAAGGCTCTGAATCACTGATGTGACTCATCAAGGCTGAATATCTTGAGTATCTCTGTGGGCTCTTGCTCTCTCGAAAAGTACCTCGAGGAGTTGCATGTCCTTTTGCATCCTATAAGTTATCAAGAAGCTATCTTGGCCTCTTACAACCAACATCTCTAGGAGGTTTTGGCTTTGAAATAGGCTCTAAAGGGATCTCCTAATGATTGGGATCATGGTTCTCAAGCATAGGAGCCTCATGCTCCTCAGTATCATCATCCATGTCAGATTCTCGAGATCTATGGAATGCCACCTCCTCGTCAAAAGTCACATCTTTGCTGATATTAATATGAGGATGCCCTAGAATATATACTCAATATGCCTTTGAATTCTCATTGTACCCAACAAAGATGCTTTTTTGTTCTGAAGGCTCCAACTTTGTCCTCTTTTCCTTAGGTACATGAATGTAGTCTAGACAAGCAAAGATCCTCAAATGTCCAACTTCTGGTTTCACACTTGTGAAAGCTTCTTCAATGGTTTTGTCCTCTAAATCTTGGTGACGACATCTGTTCTGAACATACACTAGTGTTGGCTGCTTCAGCCCATAGAAACATAGAAACCCCTCGATCATGGATCAATGCCTTAGTAGATTCAATGATGGATCTATTCTTCCTTTCAACAATCCCATTCTGTTGGGGATTATAAGGTATTGGGAACTCCCTCTTAATTCCCGCACTCTTGTAGAAATTGTTGAAATCCTTGGAAGTGTATTCTCCTCCATTATCTGATCTGAAGAACTTGATTGTAACACCCTGTTTTTGACCCCATTTGCATTGTAATTATATATGATGTAAATATTGTATTTAATCATGGTGTGGAGCTAAAGGCAAAGGCCCCACCATCGATTTAGTGTTTTATGTTTCGACAATTAAAATCGATGCCGATGGTTATTGTGCTAGTTGATGGCACAGTATTTTTTGGACATCATGTAAATATGCAATTAATAAAAACACCCACAACTAGCTATGTCAATGCAACATAAAAGGAATGGGGACATGTTTTCACGAGGAACAGGGAGTAAAAATATTCAAACCCTTGAGCCAATAGGGTAAAGCCAAATGTCAAAGGGAAAACCCATAAAGCTGTCAACTACCCATTTTGTCTTTTGTGCCCAATCATTTATTTCTTCCAGAAATTGGTTGAGGTAGTTAATGCATGGGGATTGGAAGAGTATGGCAGTCAAATTCGAATTTGAGAAGGCATCAGTTTTTGAAAATCGTGTTTTGACTTCTTGGGCAAGTAAAAACCCACAAATGTCTACCCATCCCATTATGCATTCACGTCCTTCACTTCCTCACGTATTTTTGGAGCTCTTGGGTGTTTCCCTCACGTTTTGAGCAGTTTCCTTCATTTTTCCCATGGCTAGGAAGTCGTTTTTGTATTGCTTAGTGGCCTGGCTCTCTCCCTGACGTTTTTCTATTGTTTCCTCATTCACACGGCTAGGGAAATTCGTTTTTGGTGTTGCACAGTCGATGGGAGAATAGATCCACGATTTGGGGGTTTGAAGAGGCTGTTTTTGCCCACGTGAAACCCATAGACGTTTCTGAAATCGAATTTGCTAACAGAGGGTTGCTTTTCCCTTGTTTTCATTTTCGTTTTGGCTTCCAGGACATTTTTGTCCATACCCAGCTCTTGTGTTTTGTTGTTTTGTAAATCCTGGCTTTCATCTGAACTATTAAGAGTGGAAGAGGCCAGAATTGGCTTGATAAACGTAGTGAAGAGAGGAACCTCACAGACATATCAAGAGGGGTTGGTTATCTTTCTATGCACATTCTGAAGAGCACTAGAAGGGAAGGCATAGCCCGAGGGATTGTGTAGCAGAGAAGGGGATGCTTCCTTGTGTTGGGTATGTAGGTATTGTGGAGGCCAAGCCAGATCTTGTGCAAGTGTCCAAGACTCTGTGGTTGAGCTCACTAGCTTAGCAATTCAACCTTTCCACCTCTTTAGTAGCTTGATAAACCCAAATGTAGTTTTGGCTTGGCTGAATTTTGATATGTCTTTGGCTATGTGTGAGCCTGCTGTTGTTCTCTTATTCCTTGTGGGAATCATGCCCAGCTCGAGGGTGGCAGTGGTGCTGAGAGATTGATGAACAAACTGGCTTATGGTTGCTCTGAACGTTGCAATGACATAGCTGGTTGTGGGACAACTCCTTTTCAAGATAAGTATTTCTTGTGTATTTAACCTCCGCAACTGTATTTGCTTGATAAATTAACATGAATATGTTGAATGAAATGTATTTGCTTTCGCTGTATTTTGCATCTATGTATGTTTTTATTTCCAATGCATTCTTATTATTATGTTCATGGGGCTAGATTTCCCGGTCTGATAGAGCAGATCAACGTGTAGTTGCGTCCTCTACGTCGAGTAGAGGGGAGGGGAGGTGACTATGTGGTATCAGAGCACTGGTTGTAGCATTGGGCCCCAACAGGCCAAGATGAATTGTTGACAGAGGTTGGAAAAATCACCCCTTGTGGTCAGCAGAAAAAGAAGCATACAAAAATTTTCAATTTTTTTTCTAAGTGTTGAAATATTTGCTGTGTTGGCTGAGTTAGCTGAGTTGAGCCGACAAAGCTTGCAACGACAATGTCGGCATGAAAGACTCAGTTGAGCCGACAAAGAAGGAAGGGAAAAAAAATTCAAAATTTTTTCCAAGTTTTTGAAGAAAACTTGCATGTCGGCAAAGCTGGGTGAGTTTTGCCAATATTTCGGCTGGGTTGGATGAGTTGCGTCAATGGCGTCGGTGTGAAAGGTTAAGTTGATCCAACGAGAAAGAAGAAGAAGGGAAATTTTTTTTCGAAAAAATTTCGAAGTGTTGAAGTTTTAGTGTCGGTTGAGTTTTCCTGAGTTGCACTAATACACGTCGGTTGAGTTGGTTGAGTTGTGCCAATGCATGTTTGGAGAACAAGACGAGTTTCGCTGATACATCTCCACAAGTTTGTCGAGATCGCTTGTCGGAAGAAACTGGTAAGTATGCTGAGGAAGGAAGAAAGACAAATTTTCTAAGTGCTGGAAATTTTCCCTGTCGGCAATAAAAGCCGAGTTGCTTCGACACAAAGAATTTCAGCAGTTTTCAGTGGGATTTGCAGGGGGCAGAAAGGTGAAAAATGGTAGTGAATTTGTGCGCCCTTTGTCGTCCCCTTGAGACAGTCGTTGTTTGTGAAAGAAAAGCCCGTGTTTTGACAAAGTTGTCAATATATGATTTTTCCAAATGCAGGTAAGTAATGTATAAATTCATGTGAATGTTATGCAGCGAACAATTGTGTTTATGAACACATTTTGCAGAATCATAGTTGCCTTCAAATGCAGCATTCCACATAGTGCAGTTTGGTAAAGTTGGGTTTGGCTCGGCCATGAGAGCCTATAGCATGAATGATGCACAAGATCCCTATGAGCACGAGGAAGATGTTATGGGAGAAAACGTTCGAGTTGGAATTGCTAAGACAGAGTCTAATGCGAAAAGATTTCAAGATACTCCCCCATATTTTGCAGCCACCATGAAAAGCCTAAGGGTAGAGATGCAAAGTTACAGGGCAGATAATGAAAGGTTGGTTAAGGTTTAGGAGGAGCAGAATCATCTGATTGCAACCATGTTGCAGAGTTTGATAGACATCCAGAGGCGGATGAACTCTGGGCACCGGACAGTAAGACCAAAAGGTAGTAAGAGCAGTGCGAGAAGAAGGAAAAGATCTTCTAGTGGATCCCCTGACCCTGAAGGCTTCACTGGGGGTTCAAGCTCATCATCTCACAGGAATGAGAGGAAGAGACGTTACCGGAACTATTCACGTGATGAATTTAAGAAGGCAAGGCCGCTTACCTTCAATGGTGAGATAAAGAACAATCAAGAAGCTGAAGCTTGGCTTATGGGGATGAGAAAATATTTCCAAGTCCAAGACTACTATGGAAAGATGAAGGCTAGGGTAGCCATCTTCAATTGGACTTGAAGAGCATCCATATGGTGGGAACACTTCAGGCAAGTGAAGAATATCAGAGAAAGGAAGATTGTGTGGAAACAGTTCCAGAAGTATTTTAGGCAGAAGTACCTCTCTGATAGGTACTATGACGATAAGATTACAGAGTTCCATGAGCTGAAATTGGGACAACAGACCATGGAAGAGTATGCAAACAAGTTCTAGGAGCTGTTGAGGTATGTCAGATACATCGGGGATGATAAAGTGAAAATCCAACGTTTTCTGAGTGGGCTACCTCAAGCATACAAAGACATAATTGAGTTTTATGAACCTAGAACTCTGGAAGAAGCAATAAGGAAAGTTAAGTATTGCTGTGAGCAAAGCAAAGGCAAACTTGATTACCATAAGTCATGGAAGGACAAAAAGAATGAGAAGTCTGCCCAAAGGAAGAAAGGTTTCAAACCATCTAACTTCAGGAATCCGCAGAAGCAACCATCCCAAGCTGTGAGTAAACCAACTAAAGTGATGGGAGAAAAGCCAAGAGATCCATAATAGAACATAGAACCTCTCCAATGTTGGAAATGTGGAGGACCCCACATGCGCATGAATTGTCCACTTGAGGATGGGAATGTAAGGCCAACTTTCAACGTTCAAGAAGCAGAAATGGTGGGTCAAGTAGCAAGGGCCGTCCCTAGAATTTATGCAGCGCTAGAGGACTGCCAGGCAGATCATCAATCAACTGTGGTTGAAGTTGAAGGTAAGATTGCTGAGCAATCTGTTTATGTTTTGATTGAACCCGGATCTACTCATAGTTATATCACTCCTAAAATTGTTGAGATTTGTGCTTTTAAGAAAGTAAAGCATAGCAAATCTTGGTTAATTCAATTAGCCAAGCTTGAAAAAATCGCTGCAAAATCGGCAAAGTCGCGATTTTTCCGATGGCTGATTTTTCGCCGAGGAAAAATAGTGATTTTTTAAAAAAACTTGGAGGCGCACTTTTTTCTAAAAAAGCGCCAAGTGTTGAAGGTATGTGCATTTTATCCATTGTTTTTCTATCTTTTGCCATGCACTGTTTGAAAGATTTTTTGCATATTTGTTTTACTATTTCATTGCCTATTTCTTGTCTATTTCTTTGCTATTTGTTTTTACTATTTTGCCATTGATTTC
>LPNX010262792.1:527990-545822 GCA_001517045.1 Pseudotsuga menziesii
AATTAGCCACTGGAACCAATAGAAAAGTTAGTGAAGTGATAGAGAAATGTCCATTTGTCATGAATGGATTGGTCACGTGTGCAGATCTGAATGTTCTGCCACTTGGTTCCTATGATGCTCTCATTGGAATGGATTGGTTGGAGGCTCACAGAGTTAAGCTTGACCGTTATAAAAAGACTTTTGAGTGCTTGGATGAAGAAGTCAACTCAAGGGTTGTGAAAGGCATTCCAAAGGTGATTTCTATTAGGCAGATTTCAGCAATGCAGCTGAAGAAGTGTTGTAGGAAAGGTTGTAAAGTGTATGCAGCTCATGTTTTAGAGGCAACGAAGAATGAAACTCCTAGGTTGGAGGACTATCATGTATTGCAAGAATTTAGGGATGTTTTCCCTGATGAGATTCCAGGACTTCCTTCAAAGAGGGACATTGATTTTACAATTGAACTTGTGCCAGGAGTATCACCAGTGTCCAAGACATCCTACAAGATGAGTACGCCAGAAATGCTAGAGCTGAAGATGTAGCTGCAAGAGTTGTTGGAGAAGAAGTATATCGGGCCGAGTGTGTTTCCTTGGGGACCACCAGTTCTGTTTGTGAAGAAGAAAGATGGTACACCTAGGTTGTGTATCGATTACAGACAGCTGAACAAAGTCACTGTGAAGAATAAATATCCTTTACCTTGAATTGATGAACTCTTTGATCAAATGACAGGAGCAAAGGTATTTTCCAAGATTGACTTAAGGTCTGGTTACCATCAGGTAAAAATCAAGGATGAAGACATTCATAAGACAACCTTCAGAACAAGTTATTGACATTATGAGTTTGTAGTGGTACCATTTGGCCTCACAAATGCACTGACTACATTTATGTGCATTATGAATAGTGTCTTCAGCAGGTATCTGACAAGTTTGTTCTTGTTTTCGTAGATAACATTCTTATTTATTCTAAGAATGAGGAAGAGCATGAAGAACATTTAAGACTGACATTGCAATTGTTAAGGGAGCATAAGTTGTATGCCAAGTTGAGCAAATGTGATTTCTATAAAGATAGGATTCACTATTTGGGTCACATCATCTCAGATGAAGGAATATATGTAGACCCTGAGAAGATTGACCATTATGAATTGGCCTACTCCAAGAAATGTGACAAATGTAAGATCTTTTTTGGGCCTTGCAGGATACTATAGGAGATTCATTGAAGGATTCTCGAAGGTTGCACATTCCATCACTTCTTTGCAAAAGAAGGGGATAAAGTTTGAATGGACACGAAGATGTGAGGAGAGCTTCTAGCAGTTGAAGAATCTTCTTATAAGTGCACCCATTCTGAAAATTGCAGACCTAGAGAAATATTTTGTGGTGTGTACTGATGCATGCGGTCAAGGACTTGGAGGAGTTCTTATGCAACACAACCACGTGGTATGCTATGAGTCAAGAAAGCTGAAGGAGCATGAGAAGACCTATGCTACTCATGATCTAGAACTTGCAGCCATCATACATGCTCTCAAGTTGTGGAGACATTACTTAATGGGCAGAAAATTTGAGTTAAGGACAGACCACTGTGGTTTGAAATATTTGTTTGATCAACCAACTCCAAATGCTAGGCAAGCTAGATGGCTCGAGTGTTTATGTGAGTTTGATTTTGAAATCAAACACATAAAATGAAAAGAAAATAAAGTGGCTGTTGCACTCAGCAGGAAGGTGCATGAAATGCATGTGGCATCTCTTAGTATTTTCCAGTCAGATTTGAGACAACAAATTGTTAATCACACCACTGAAGATGAATTGTATGAGCAGGTAAAAGACAAATTGCAGCAGCAAAGTCTTGAGAAGAGGTATGAGGAATATAAATTGGAAGAAGATGGAATTCTTACTTATAAAGGCAGAACTTATATTCCAAATGTAGCAGATTTGAGGAGAATGGTTATGGATGAAATCCATCAAGCTCCATATTCTGGTCACCCAGGATATGAGAAGACAATTGCTACAGCCAAACAACAATATTTTTGGCCAGGAATGAAAAAAGGACATTGCTAAGTATATTTCTAAGTGCATGAAATGTCAGCAGGTGAAGGTTGAGCATTAACACCCAGTAGGTTTATTGTAGCCTTTGCCAGTCCCAAAATGGAAATGGGAAGTTATTTCCATGGATTTCATTACAGGATTGCCAATGACTTGGAGACAACATGATTCCATCATGGTTGTGGTGGACAAGTTGACAAAGGCATCATATTTTATAGCGGTTAAGTCTACATTTAAGGTTGATGCCATTGCAAAGATTTTCATGAAGGAAATCTTCAGATTGCATGGATTGCCCAAGGCAATAATCTCTGTCAGGGAGACCAAGTTCATTTCCAAGTTTTGGAAGGGTTTGTTTGCAGATTTGGGTACAAAGTTGAACTTAGCACTGCCTACCATCCTCAGATTGATGGGAAAACAGAGAGAGTGAATCAGGTGCCGGAAGACATGCTTTACATGTATGTGATGGACAAACCGTCCAAGTGGGAAGATTATTTACCCTTGTTAGAGTTTTCATACAACAATGGACAACAAGCATCATTGGGAATGAGTTCATATGAGGCTTTATATGGAAGAAGATGTAGGACACCAATGACTTGGGATAATCCAGTGAACAGGATTGTGCTTGGTCCAGAATTGCTCAAGGAGATGAAGCAGGAGGTTGTAAAGATCAGGCATAATATGAAAGCAGCCCGGGACAGACATAAAAAGCTATGCAGACAAGCATAGAGTGCACAGAGAGTTCAGTGTTGGGGATCATGTTTACTTTAGAGTGAGGGCAAGGAAGAGTTCCTTGAAGCTTGGAAGTTGTGCCAAGCTGTCACTTAGATATCGTGGGCCATTTGAAGTGCTTGAAAGAATAGGGCCAGTTGCATATAGACTTGCATTGCCTGCTAGCACTAGAGCTTATAATGTTTTTCATGTTTCTTTGCTTAAGAAATATGTACATGACCCTAACCATGTGATAAATTGGGATGTGATTCAGGTGGAACTTGAGGGAGAGTTCCAAACCGAGCCAATGCGCATCCTTTGACAGAAGGGTCACAATGCTCCGGAATCGAGCCGTTGGATAGGTGAAGGTGCAATGGGAGCACTACAGTCCTAATGAGGCTACGTGGGAGCTGGGGGACGCCATGCGATTGACACATCCATTTTTGTTCAATTCCGTGGAGCACTAAAGGTGGTGCCAGTGTAGCGTTTTTGTTCAATTTTGTAAAGCACCGAGGACAATGCTGTTGTAAGGGGGAGGGGAATGTAACACCTCGGTTTTGACCCTGTTTGCATTTTAATTATATATGATGTAAATATTGTATTTAATCATGGTGTGGAGCTAAAGGCATAGGCCCCACCATCGATTTAGTGTTTTATGTTTCAGCAAATAAAATCGATGTCGATGGTTATCCCGCTAGTCGATGGCATAGTATATTTTGGACATTATGTAAATATGCAATTAATAAAAATACTCACAAGTAGCTATGTCAATGCAACATTAAAGAGATGGGGGCATGATTTCACAAGGAATAGGGAGGGAAAATATTTAAACCCTTGAGCCAATAGGGTAAAGCCAAATGTCAAAGGGAAAACCCATAAAGCTGTCAACTACCCATTTTGTCTTTTGTGCCCAATCATTTATTTCTTCCAGAAATTGGTTGAGGTAGTTAATGCATGGGGATGGGAAGAGTATGGCAGTCAAATTCAAATTTCAGAAGGCATCAGTTTTTGAAAATCGTGTTTTGACTTCTTAGGCAAGTAAAAACCCACAAATGTCTGCCCATTCCATTATGCATTCACGTTCTTCTCTTCCTCACGTGTTTTTGGAGCTCTTGAGCGTTTCCCTCACGTTTTGAGCAAGTTCCTTCATTTTCCCCATGGCTGGGAAGTCGTTCTTGTAATGCTCAGTGGCTGGGCTCTCTCCTTGACGTTTTTCTGTTGTTTACTCATTCACACGCTGGGGAAATTCGTTTTTGGTGTTGCACAGTCTATGGGAGAATAGATCCACGAATTGGGGTTTTGAAGAGGCCGTTTTTGCCCACGTGAAACCCATAGACGTTTCTGAAATCAAATTTGCTAACAGAGGGTTGTTTTTCCCTTGTTTCCATTTTTGTTTTGGCTTCCAAGACGTTTTTGTCCATACCCAACTCTTGTGTTTTATTGTTCTGTAAATCCTAGCTTTGGCCTGAACTATTAGGAGTGGAAGAGGCTCGAATTGGCTTGATAAACCTAGTGAAGAGAGGAACCTCACAGACATATCAAGAGGGGATGGCTATCTTTCCATGCACATCCTGAAGAGCACTGGAAGGGAAGGCATAGCTTGAGGAACTGTGTAGCAGAGAAGGGCATGCTTCCTTGTGTTGGCTGTGTAGGTATTGTGGAGGCCAAGCCAAATCTTGTGCAGGTGTCCATGGCTCTGTGGTTGAGCTCACTAGCTTAGCAATTCAACCTTTCCACCTCCTTAACAGCCTGACAAACCTAAATGTAGTTTTGGCTTGGCTGAATTTTGATATGTCTTTGGCTATGTGTGAGCTTGTTGTTGTTTCCTTATTCCTTGTGGGAATCATGCCCAGCTTGGGGGTGGCAGTGGTGCTGAAGGATTGATGAGCACACTGGTCTATGGTTGGGCGGAACGTTGCAGCGACATAGCTGGTTGTGGGACAACTCCTTTTCAAGTCAAGTATTTCTTGTGTATTTAACCTCTACAACTGTAAAGACCCCCAAATCTGGTACCAATAACTCTAGCTGAATCAATGCTTGAGTCTTTAGTCCATACGAGGACTTGTCCATCCACAAATGCAACTCTCATGCCCTTATCTTTCAAGGCTGAAATGGAGATAAGATTCTACTTCAGACCTGGTATAAGAAGCACCTTTCCCAAATGTAAAAAACCACTTGAGTCTAGCTAGAAGGATGTTGAATCAGCTCCCTTTACTTCATACTTGGTATTGTCACTAAGTTCAACCTGAAGAGAGGCATGCTTATTTGACAACCTTGAGAGAGGGTTTTGAGAACCTGTCACGTGCCTCGATTCACCACTTTCTATAAGCCATACACCACTGTCCGAAATAGACCCTAAGAGAGCAGTAACAAGAAGGTAATCTTTCCAAATTTCTTCTTCTTGTTTCTTCTTTTTTGGTGCATGCTTTTCTTTAGCTGTAGAGGCATCATGCTTGACTTTTCCTTTCTTTTAGCATTCTGCAGCAAAGTGGCCTAGTTGCCATAGTTAAAGCATTTGAGCTTGGATTTATCCTTCTTGATCTTTAGATTTTGGATTTACTTGATGTCTTTCTTGCCCTTGTTCCACTTTCCTCTCCTCTTTCCAATTCTGGTTGCAAGAACTAGTTCTTCATCATTTTCCTTTGAGGTAGAGGCAAGCTCCCTTGTTTCTTCTTGGATACATTCTAACCAAAACTGATCAAAATTGGGTAACTGGGCACGAGCACATGTCCCTTTCACAAATGGCTTCCATTATGAAGGAAGTCCACCCATAGCTGCCAATGCAAGATCTCTGTTAGGGACACTTTCATGAACAACTGCTAGTTGATCTTTGTTCTGAGCAATCTTCAAGAAATAAGAAGAAACTGAATCATCCTTTGTGAACTTCACTTGATGAAGTTGGTCTTGTAGGGCCAAAATTCTTATAGGATTCTCATTCTCATAAAGTTTCTTCAAGGCATCATACAACTTCCTAGCAGTGTCCTGGCTTGCAATAAGAGTACAAGCCGATCTTTCACCAAGTCCATCAAAATCCTCATGGCTGTGGCTTCATTCTTCTTGAGTCTTGTTTCTCTCGGGCTCCCTCTGGATCTAGAATATCTCTGAGTATATCATCCTTGAGATCATGTTCATTTAGGAACATGAGCATCTTATTCTTCCAAGATCGAAAGTTTGAAACTCCCTTCAATCTATTTTCTACTCTGAGTCCAACAACCATCTTGACTAGAGACTGAAGAACCGAGATCTGAAATTTTTTGCAGAAACCCTAGCAAGAGCTAGGTCAAAAATTAAATTTGGAATTTGGAAAAACTGATTCCACAGAGAGATGCACCCTGCTAGGTCGAGTTGAATAGCCCTCATTTTCTTCAGAATTTGTGGACAAAACAACTCAAAATCAGAAACCCTAATTTCCTAGATCCAACAGAAATTAGGTCAAAATTGAAACTTCACCAATCTGGATTTCACCTTTCTCCACAGAAAGGTGCACCCTACAAGGTTGAGTTTTCCAATAACTCTTTTCAAGACAATCTGTGGAGAGAAGGGTCCAAACCTGGATGCCCTAGTTTCCGGCAATGGTCTCTTTCAACACCGCTATGATATCATGTTAGATTTTAAGATATAATTTTCATGTCTTTTAACTTTAACAACAAATAAGGATCACTGAAAAAATAACCATGCACATAAACAAAGAAGAGACAAAGATTTATCTTGGGAAACCACAAGGGAGAAAACCCAGCAACCTTCTTCTTATTCAGAGATATCAGTTCAAGATACAATAGTACATCTAGATACAAGAATTGTCACACATACAAGCTCTAGACAAACCCTAGAGACAAAGGAGGAATCTCTCGAACAATAGCGAACCCAGAAATAGTCTTCTTCCAGCTTGGGCGAACTTCTTGCTTGCTTGAGCGAAATGCTTGGTGAGAGAAAGAGGAAGATGTCCTCTATTTATTCTATTTCATGTTTGACTTTTTACTTTCTTAGTGGGCCGACTTGTCTTCCCTTAACTGGGCCTACTTCTCTTTATTGGCATCATAAATATTATTTTAGTGTTTCTTTGGGGCCGACATTGAGTGAGAATGCCTCACGCAGCTATAACATCAACAGTTATTAGTTCTGGGTCTCTTCTGAACTTGATCAACCCCTTGTTGATGTGGTTGCAAAGTGTACAAGTATGCATGACTTTTTTACACACTTGGAGCAGATCCAGCCCCACAAAGTAGTAGGTGGCTTTATAAATTATACGTCGATAACTGTCTTGGCTAGGTGACTTATCGTTGGCCATCTCCTTAAAGGTCCTTAAAATACACTGTCAACTCATCCAGCGCCAGCGCTTGATCACATGCCCACTGTTCTTCTGTCAGCTTGTAAGGGACTACAATAAATCACAAAACAAGTCTGCATAACCACCTCTTTTTCCTACGTCATACCGTGAGATTGGAAAACCATTTTATAGTCATTGACAAACTCCTCCATGTCTACCTGGTTGGTAATTTTTCCTTTTGTTGTTTGAAGGGCCTTAATGCATTCCTCTGTTTCTTTGGAGGTGAGGGCTTTGAAGAAGGCCTTGGTTGGCATGTATTCTACTTTGAGCCAGTGCATTGGGGCTCTGATTTGGGCTACTCAATGCTGAAAAGACAGTATGATCACATGACACATGGCTAGAGATTACAATCCTCAGGCATAATTCCGAAACAATTCAATCCTTTGGACAATTTCCCTCTCAATTCTGTGCTGATTAATGACATTATCTTGTTTTATGATGTATTGTGGTTGAACTTATTTTATAACATATTGCGGTGTAACTTATATGCATGCGTGCATGTGTAGAATCTGTAGATGTAGCAGTTGGTTGTACAATTGCATTTTTTAAGCATATAGTAGGTGAACTTGCTGAAATAGAATGATAAACCTCTGGTGTATTAGAGGTTTTATCGCCAATTTTGTAATGTCTCCATTTTCTGTTAGTACTTTGTGGAAGAACAACAACTGAATTTAGGAATCTTGATTTTTTGCCACAGCCTGGCAGTAAAATTAATAAGATTTTATTCAAACTGGAAGAAATGCCTATATATAATGCTGTCAATAACTGGGTATAACTGATTACAAAATATTTTTCAGACGCATACCAAAGATACCTCCAAAAGAAAATGAATTAAAAGGTGAAGAGGAGGAGGAGGACAACTGGGAACTCCCAGATAGAGACATTGGTTTTTGAAACAACCTCCATTCCCATGTCTTCACTTGGACAGATGGTCAGTGGTTTTGCATGTGAATGTAGTTTTTGATTTTTTTTCCAACCAGTTTGTGCTGTCAAGTATATGTAGTTGACAATATTAATAGAATTGTAGCTTTCAAGTCAGATCTGTTATTTGAAACTTCTAACATGTGCTGGTTGTAACACACTTTCAGCACTCGGCATAAACCCAATAGCAAATCAAACATGTGTGGAATTGCACTGGCATAATAGTCAAGCAATCTATTTGTTAATGATTCAATTAAATTTACATGTAAAATTTGGAATTTGTTATTTATTCAGCCATTTTCTGAGTGCTTTGTTTCTTCATTTGTGCATTGCATGACAATGTTTTTGACAGTCTTCCTGTTTAGTGGCCATATAAAATATCAGAGGCCCAGCAAGTGATACCTGTATTCATTAAATACAAATTGATGCATTTTTTTCCAAACTTTATGGTTGACTTTTACATCATTGTGCAATCTGCAAGTAACATATCAGCAGACTTGTGTGGTTGATTTGAGTTTTATAATGTCAAAAAAGGGTTCTCTTTTCACACTTCATATTATGAAATTTTACATGTACTGGTATTCCTTTGGTACGAGCTCCTATCCATCTTGCATTAAAGATTTTTAGGTTTTCAATAAGAGTAAAAAGCGGAGTTTCAGCAGAAGATGATGGCTATCTTTTGAAAATAGACATGAAAAATGTTGCGATTCACAGTTAGATAAAACTGAACGAAGTGCCTTTCGTTGTTATTTGTTTCATCATAAATGCTTCTCCATCGTTGTTGTATTAAACGATTTTTATAAGCAGTTTGGAGCAAGAAGGGAACACGCGGGGGTCCTTTTAACCAAGTGCACTTCCTTACAGAATTTGGGAAGAAGCTATCTTCTTTAGGTATTTTTTAGGGCTCGTACTTTTTTCATTAAATATGGAAACCTGCTCTTAATTGTGTTTTCCTATAAACAAGTCAACCGTGACATGCTGCTTGACAGGTGGTATAAATCCGGTGCCACTAAATTTTTTGTGACATGCTTTATTTCCTTTATATGGCTTAAAAACAATGTTTTGGATATGTTAAAATTTCATGTACAGTAAATGAAAAATTGATGGAAGATGGGAAATAACGTTCCCAATACTGCAAATTGCAGTAGGACCAGAGGCACATCCGAAGGGTTTAAACTTTAAACCATAGCAGCATTATTCAATACAGAAAAACATAACAGAAAAGTCTAGTATGACTTTTTATATATAATATTTTTAATTAAATATACAGCATTATATATCACATCTATATAAACTTAAACATATATTATATTTTTAATGAAATATTAAATATTAATCATTAACTATTAAACTTAAACAAAATAATTCATTTATTTTTAGAGATATTATTTACAACCTAAATTATTATTTAAAAAACAAAAATATAATGTGCCCAGTGTGAGTGTAAGAAAGAAAATTCTTAATTATTCATAATTTTGAATTATTTTAAGAAAAAACAAGTATTTACCACCTAATGTAAGAGAGAAAACTCTAAGTTATTCATAATTTTAAATTATTTTATGAAAAACAAGTATTTACCACTACCTACATTGGAGATTAAATAATAAAAGTTTGAATTGGTATTTATTTTATAGTGATTGAATAATTAAAATTTGTTTTTTTTTAAATGGGTTTTCAAAATGAGCCCGTGTCTGTATTACACTTATATCAATATTTGAGGAATTCGGAATTGTCAGAAATTTCCGTACATAAAAGGCGAAGGCAAATACGGCCGAATTATGGTAACTATGATTTAGACCCATAATGCATATTTGCATGCAGCTGTAATTGTACCACTATGAGCATCCTTTGAAAGTTGTGATTCATGGGGAAACGCACCCTGGAGAGTCCAAAATATCTTTGTTGTGTAGGAAATCTCTAAAAATATTCACATCCCTTCTCAGTTTGACAAATTCCGAATTGTCAGAAATTTCCGTACATAAAAGGCGAAGGCGAATACAGCCGAATTAGGCTAACTATGCTTTAAACCCATAATGCATATTTGCATGCAGCTGTAATTGTACCACTATGAGCATCCTTTGAAAGTTGTGATTCATGGGAAACGCACCATGGAGGGTCCAAAATATCTTTGTTGTTCAGGGAATCTCTAAAAATATTCAGATCCCTTCCCAAATTGTTTTTCAAATTTTTTGGGCCCGACTTAAATATCATTTTTTTTCCAATGTCTGACGTCTAGTCCTAAGTTAGTGGTCAATGGGGTCTTGATTCGATGGTATAGCAGGGGTTTACTATCTCCAACTAAGGATCAAATCCCCTAGAGAGATGTTTCACGGTTTCACCCCTTGTTGTCTGTCTTGTCTCTGCAAGTGTGGGCTGTCTGATGCAGTTGGCACAGACAGGTACAAGTCCTGGTTGAACGTGAAGATACGGCTACATTCCATTGTAATACCCTTAGAAAAAAGATGCCTACATTAGTGCTGTGGATTAAAATTTCCACTTGATTTGTTCTTTTATACGCAAAATCCAAATCCCTTTATATGTTTGCCACTGGGCATCCTTCACTTATGGGGGATTCTTAAATTTTTTGGTAATAACTAAAACTTTCCTCAAAGAATAGCCTGGGAGTTACCCAACAACATTTTTCGAACTTTTTCTTCTTAAGATTACCCCCAAAAAATCTATAATGCTGAGAGTTCTATGTCTTAAAATTCGGCATAGTATTTCCACAAATCTGTCAATCACAACCGAACCGATTTTAATTTATAATTGACTGTCCAAAATCAATCAAGCAATTTCCCTGCATCAAATCCTATCGGTCTATCAATAAAATTGTGGCACTCAGAAAAGTAAATGTTATTTTTCACAACCCAAAACTAAACTATTTAGCCCACTACTATGCTCCTTTGTTGTACAAGGTTTAACTCTAATTATGTGATACCACATTCACGAACTGCTGTTAATGGTTGGCAGTGATTTCTGTTTTTAATGTCTTGATTCTATTCAGAAACTAATACTACGCTAAAGTGGGATAACAAGTATATAGTGCAAACCACTGTAATATTTTATCGCAGAGTAGAACATTAATGCAAAGCATAATTTATATCACCAGTCACAAAACATGGAATTATTAGTATAAAAGGTGTGCGATTATCATTGTTTTAAATTGCACTTTGACGTAATTAACAATTTCCTATACCTAACATCTATGAAAAAATAGAGGGACGTTTTGCAAAATTTTACCTTGCTAAGTGGCGGCTTTTTGCTAGACATCAATATAAAAATTAAAATAAGTTAAAAAAACTGGATTTTTTTGAACATACAAAACTGTTGCATTATGAAAAGTTAGGTTTAACTCTTGATAGCTAAAAATTGGACTTTAAACATAAACAATTATGGCATAAATAAAAATTTGTTTCAGTAGGAAAAGTTAGGTGTAGCTATTTGATAGCTAAAAATTGAGTTTTAAACATAAAATTTATAGCATAAAGATAAAAAAAACTAAAACTAGTGGAAACTCTTAAAAGCCAAAATCAAATAATGAATCAAATAATGTTGACGGGATAGTATTTCGTTTGTGTCATGCTTTTAAACGAAAATTAAAGATGTTGAGGTCTTTAGTGTAAAAAAATGGTAATTCAAAGTCATAATCATAGTTAGTATAATGTAGCAAAATGATTATCATAGTTTGCATGTAAATTTGCAATGATTCTTCTTATCCTCAAATTTTTTTTGAAGCGCTGAGTAGTTTGATTAGAAACAGAACAAACTATTACGTTTTATTCAAGAAATATAAATTGTAAACAAGTAAATAAGAGCTACAATGATTTAGAACCTGTAAAACATATTCCTTGTATTGATCATCCAAAAAATAGAGATCATTATTGTTGGGGCTTTTTAAGATGGGCTTTTTAAGACCTTTGAGCAAAGTTTCAATATAATAACACGACAAAAGTTATTTAGCTACTAGTGCTATAAATAGTTTCTCTTGTGTTGGAGGTTCTATTATGAGAAAAATGATTTGGATGGCGTTTCTTTCTAAAAACCCTAACCGGGTTTTCATCTTGGAGTCAAGCCGATGAGGCCTACTACCAACCAAGACTAAAAAGGGTGAGAAATTTTTGTTTTTTCTCCTTTGTATTTGGTTTTTTCGGGGTAAAAATGTTTGGAAAAAAGAAGCAATCCTATATTCCCTATACAAAGGAGCTAGGGTTTAATTCTACGATTCCCTCTATACCAGCCACGGATTCTCCTTTGATATCTCATGAGGACATCTAGTCTCCTCCTAACCACCACTTGGAAGCAACTGTTGCTTTGGTTAGATGTAGTATGACAAAGGGGGTCACTTGACACGAAATTTTTTTTTTTTCTGCCGCGTGTCCTGGCAAGGCAGCTCTCGTGAATGCTTTTGGGTTCGATGATTCTAGTTCCTGTCTCCCTAAGTTAGGGTTATCTGCTCAGAGTGTAGAGACTCCCTCTTTGTCCGAGGGTGTAGGTTTAACTATTGATGTCTGTGCTACTTGTGTGAAGCAGGGTAGTATTTCCTCGAGTTTGAGTGGGTTTGAAAGCATGGGACAGAAAAAGAGTTCGGGTCAAGATCGATTTGTAGTCGGGACAAATTCTATGGATGCCGACAGCGGGGGGTTTGTTAACCAGAATAATGTGACTTCCCCATTGTCAGTGGGTGTAGGTTTTCTTGTTGATGTATGTGTTACTAGTATGAATCAGAGTAGTTTCTCCTCGAGAATGGGTGGATTTGAAAGCACTGGACCAAAAACGAATTTGGGTCATGATCGGTTTGATGTTGTGGCAAGAATAACGAATGATTGCAGTGGGGTTTCTCTACCAAAAACCTTCATTGGTGCTCTAGCTCGAGCGAGGAGGAAAACTAAGGCCATTAACGTTAAAAAAGATATCGAAGATCTCTCGATTGGCAAAGAATTTAAGTTGCAGAAGGTTGAAGGTTTAAGTGACTGGGCGTTGGTAGGTAAGCTATAATATATCAGAATGAACTGCATGGAGTTGATTGAATGGGTTAATGTTACCTGGAAACCCTATCTTCGATTATGCCCCGCAGGTTTTATGGCTGCCTCGTGGTTGGTTCTGCTTTATCTTCTTGGCTAAAGAACATGTTCAGAGGGTTCTTAATGATTATTGGGTAATTCAAGATGGCTCTCTGGTCCTTCGGAACTGGACAATTGATTTCAATCCCTTAACTCAAAAGGTCTATAAGAGACGCTTATGATTACTCTTGTCGGGGTTGCCAATTCAATTTTGGTCGGAGGAGTTTCTGATAAAGCTAGCAAACCACCCGGGGAACTTTGTCGCTGTTGATAAAGTTGCATTCAGGTCGGGAGATAAAAGAATGGCTTGAGTGATGGTGGAATTCGACATGTTGGAAGGGTTACCAGAATCCTTACCGAATAACTGGGAGGATATTTCATTTGAACAACGGCTAGATTATAGGGGTTTCCCCTTTCGGTGCCTTATTTGTCACAATATGGGGCATGTTAAGAGAGATTGTCACTATCCGGTGAAGATTTTTGCCTCTGTTAAGGATCGAAAGAGGGTTTTTCCTACTGTTTTACCCCTGGAATCACACTGCGAACATTCTTTGAAGGAGGAAGATCTCTCTCCTAAAGGTATGTATTTTTGCTCTTCTCATGTCCCTTATGAAGGTATTTCATCTAAAGAGCTCCACTATATTAAGTCGGTTGAAAGGGATTATTCTAGAAGAACTAGTATTTTGCTAAACCCTAGTTCTCTTAAGGATTTTACTGAAAGGGTTCCTTCTTCTAAGGTTACGGGGTTTGAACTCGTTTCTCATAGTACTGAATTAGGGGTTTCTCCCGAAGTGGATGATGGTGTTCTTTTTAGTAGCCCTCATATTGTTGATTTAAACCCTAATCCCCTCATTGTTAACCCTAATGTAGAGGGATCGACTCATACTCTTTCTAATAAGGAACTGACAAGGGTTGTTTTCGAGGTTTCTGTAGACGGGTTGTCGATTAATGACTCTGTAAAAACCCCTCTCACTACCTATGTTAACAAAACTTCGATTAATTTAGACTGTTTCTATAAACTCCATTAGATGTCAAAATGTGACAATTTGTAGAAAGAATAAGGAGCTTAGAGAAAAAATTGTGGATGAAGGAGAAAAGGAATTACTTTTGGAAGTAGGATATATCCCAGTTTCAGATAGAATTCATATGGTTGAAGAAGGTGGTAGCAGTGTGTCTGGTTTTGGTAGGGCACTTAGAGCACAAAAGCCTGTTGTGGAGGTTATAGAATGATCCACATCTCTTTTAATGTTAGGGGTGTAGGGGGTGGCCCCAAATTTTGTACCCTCAAAAATTTCATCCTAAATAATAGAGCAGATGTTTATTTTTTTCAAGAATCAATGAATATGGGAACTAAAGCTTGTGAGATAATTCTAACAAATTTTAAAAGACTGGGAATGTTGTGCTATTGATGCAGATGGGCTATCGGGTGGGTTGGTAGCAGCTTAGAAACCTAATACTTTTTCATTCAAACCTTTTAGGACTTGTGTTGGGATCTTGTTGGAAGGGAAAATCCCGGGGGTTAAGAAATTTTATATATATTAAATATACATGCTCCCTACAAGGATAGAACGCAGTTTTGGGATAAGATTGAAGTTAGTGGTTTGTTAAGCCTTGAGAATCTAGTTATTGTTGGTGATCTAAACCTAACTTTACACTCTTTCGAAAATTGGGGAAAAGTTTATCCTTTTGATCCATTGGATGACTATTTCTTAGATCTTTTCAAGAAATATCAATTAGTAGATATCGTTCCTTCTAAAATTACTCCTACTTGGAAAAGTAAACAGGTGGGCGAAGGAGTGAGTAAAAGACTTGATCGATTCCGTATGAAGGAATCTTTGGTGGATTTTTGTTCGAGATATAGATCTTAGGTTCTTCATAACAACATATCTGATCACTTTCCTATTGCTTTACAAGTTGATGCCGGTCCTTTGGATACTAATAGACCCTTCAAGTTTGATCACTCTTGGCTTAAAAATGAAGACTTTTGTCAGATGTTTAGGGATTTCTGGTTATCTGTTACTTGTCCAAGGAATCTGAATGTAATGGATCAATTAGTTTTTAAGTTGAAGACACTTAAAAAGCAAGTTACTTTCTGGACAAAAAGGAAATCTATAGAAGATAGATCCTCTTTACAACAACTTGCAAGTGATATATCTGAGCTTATGTTGTCGAATTTGACAGGATCTTTCTTTGCAGAAGACATATTTTTTTATAGATTTGACTAGTAAACAAGATGATTTTCTTAAGAAAGAAGAAGAGAAATTGAGGCTCAAAAGTAGAGGCATTTGGATAGAGGCTGGTGAGAAGAATACAAAGTTTTTTCATAATTATGCCTCTTATTGTAGGAATTTAGAAATGATCTGGGAGATTTTTTATGAAGATGGTGTCAAGTGCAGCTCCCAGGATAAGATAAAAATTGCCGCACAATTAAATTTTAAATCCTTATTCAAGGACTAGAGGAAAGCTCTTATTGGTAATCAATTAAAAGTTCTTGAACTTTTCCCTTCTTTCTTCACCAGGGAAGAAGGCCTAGAAGTTCGTAAAGAGATCTCACTTGAGGAAATTCAGAAGGTTTTATCCAAGTTTTGTTTTTGGCATTCTTTGATATCATGGGTAGAGATTTGTTGGATGTTGCATATTTTTATAGGAAGGAGTGCTTTATGACAAGATCTCTAAATTCCACCTTTATAACATTGATTCCCAAGAAGGATTCCCCTAAGACTTTTTATGATTTTAGGCCTATTCCTCTTTGCAATCTAGTTTACAAGATGGTGACATAGGTTATTACTGACAGGCTAAAACCTAAACTTTCGGAAACTATTTCAAAGGAACAATTTGGCTTCTTAGCCAATAGGCATATCTTAGATGCCATTGGAACCACTCAAGAGTGTATTCATTCAGTCAAAACTAGGAACATTAACTCTGTTGTGATGAAACTTGACTTAGCAAAGGCCTATGATAAAGTTAATTGGGATTTCTTGAGTTTGGCTCTTCTTTGTATTGGTCTTCTTGAGCAAGTGATGAGGTGGATTATGGCTTGTGTTTCATGTGCAAACTTTTCAGTCTTAATCAATGGTTCTCCTACCTCATTTTTCAGAAGCCCAAGAGGACTACGACAGGGCTGTCCTCTTTCTCCATTATTATATTAATGATTGAAGGACTTAGCATAGTGATATCCAAAGCTCATAATGAAGGTCTAATTTTAGGTATAAAATTTTCAGATGAAATTATTAATATACATTTGCTTTTTGTAGATGACATAATTCTCTTTGGATTGGATAACTTTAAGGATTGGAAGATTATGCATCCTCTTTTGGATATCTTTTGGAATGCTACAAGTATGGAAGTCAACGTTGAAAAATCTTGCTCTTCTACTTTGAAGGTTCAACGAGAGTTTATTATAGAATTGAAGAATCTCTTTCAGTTTAAGCTTGATCAGATGGAGACTCGTTTCAAATATTTAGGGTATTATTTAAAGCCTAATAACTGTCGGGTGAATGTGTTAGAATAATCAACCCATAGTATTTACCCACTTAGACATTAATTCATTTATTTTTGTCTTATTTGCCTAGTCCATGAGTCCCACCATGTGCAAGTTGTTAATTGCCTATCCATAGAGGTCAAACTTGCCATCTTTGACTCATGTAGCGCTTGAGAAAGCCTTATGAATCAAATCTGCTTTATTCCTGGCCTCCTAGGCGCCCTTCTGCTTTTTCTGCTTTATTGCCTGCTTTTTCAGTGTTTTAAGGCACATAGGAAAGCAAGACTAGGTGAGGTGAATCAGCTTTGTTGCCTCTTCCTCCTCCACTCTTTCCTCCATGCAAAAGCATGTATGAGCTGCCATTCCACTACTCATTAGCTTGCCCATGCGCCTTTGCCAATTCGTGAGCCTCATGACAGATTTGGGATCAGCTTTTTACACCTATGGGGGATTTGCCTATTTTGGGTAAGCTTGCTTTATGCTAGCTTTGGATGCTCCCTTATGCATTCGACCTATTGATGTATTCTATATATTCAGCAACCTATGTTATTACAGGGTTGGCTATTGTACACTGAGTTAATATAATTTTGTGTTACAGCTCCATATTCAGTCTCCATTGTTGACAATTTTGCATGATCAATTGTAATTTGTTGTGAGTGAAATTAATCTATTGCTGGTCATAATTTCTACATGGTATCAGAGCCATTGTAGGTTATTACTCTCCTTAAAAAAATGTTTTGCAGGTTCGACATCAAGACTGGGAGCCTTCTACTGACAGCCGGTACAGATTTTCTAAAGCTATGGATTCACAGAAAACTATCTTGACTCCCTTCAACTATTTTGAATGGAAAGCAGAGATGGAGATCTTGTTGAGAGCGAAAGGCCTCTACAGGGTGACTATGGCAACAGAAGCAGAGCCCAATGCAGCTGCAGAGAAGATCAAATGGCACAATCGGAGAGATGAGGCTTATGGCCTCCTATGTCTCAGTATTTCCCGAGACCTCCTTTTCCATCTCGATGGATTAACTTCACCGGATCAAGTATGGGAGAAGCTGTCTGAGCTTTTTGGAAAGACAGATGAGATGAGGGGACATTAGATCGAAAATGCGCTGATTTCTCTGAATCCCAATAGCTTTGAATCCCTGCAGCTATATTTCTCCAAGTTCAAAGCACTAGTTTTGCAGCTGAAGCAGTGTGGTATTGAAAAGAAAGATGATCAACTCGTATTGGCCATCCTCTCGAAGCTAGGACCTGACTATTCAGTCTTTGTTTCGACCTTCTATGCCACAAAACTCACAGCTCGAACCTGGAAGATGCCTAGCC
>LPNX010262792.1:548406-585690 GCA_001517045.1 Pseudotsuga menziesii
GCTTGCGAAAGCCTTAGGAATCAAATCTGCTTTATTCCTGGCCTCCTAGGCGCCCTTCTGCTTTTTCTGCTTTATTGCCTGCTTTTTCAGTGTTTTAAGGCACATAGGAAAGCAAGACTAGGTGAGGTGAATCAGCTTTGTTGCCTCTTCCTCCTCCACTCTTTCCTCCATGCAAAAGCATGTATGAGCTGCCATTCCACCACTCATTAGCTTGCCCATGCGCCCTTGCCAATTCGTGAGCCTCATGACAGATTTGGGATCAGCTTTTTACACCTATGGGGGATTTGCCTATTTTGGGTAAGCCTGCTTTATGCTAGCTTTGGATGCTTCCTTATGCATTCGACCTATTGATATATTCTATATATTCAGCAACCTATGTTATTACAGGGTTGGCTATTGTACATTGAGTTAATATAATTTTGTGTTACAGCGCCATATTCAGTCTCCATTGTTGACAATTTTGCATGATCAATTGTAATTTGTTGTGAGTGAAATTAATCTATTGCTGGTCAGAATTTCTACAGAATGATTGGTTCTAGTTGTTAAAGAAGATAGAAAAAATGATTTCTAATTGGTCTTATAGATTTCTCTCTATGGGTGGTAGGCTTACTTTAATTAAGGCTACTTTGCAAAGTATCCCTGTTTATTGGTGCTCTATGGTTAAGCTACATGCTTCCATCATTAATTCTATCAAAACAAAGATCTTTCATTTCTTATAGGCAAGGACATGGTCTGAAAGAAAATTTCATCTGGATTCATGAGAGGCTCTTGCTACTCCAACTCACCTGGGAGGTTGGGGTATTAAGAACTTGTCTTTATTTAATACAACCCTTTGTTTAAAAAATCTGTGGAGATTTCTATTTGATCAAGGTCCATGGACTAAAGTGATGAAAACAAAGTATTTGAAGAACAATCTAGTTAGCACTTGGAATTGATTAACAAAATTTGATGTGAGTGGAGTCTCGGTGGTCTGGAATAGTTTTCTCAAAGTTCTCCATTGGCTGAAACAAAAAATTCGCTGGGATATAGGCAAAATGGTAAAAGTGTTATTATTGGAGTTGATCTTTTTGTTGGGGATACAAATTGTTCTTTTCTGCCTAAAGAAATTCTTAAACGTCTAGATTAGATTGAAATGAAGACTCTGGATAAGCTAAAAAGACCTAAATGGTCTATCTTAAAGGGGTGTTACTATCTAAATGCAAGAGACATGTGTTTAACTGGTAAATGGGCCATTCAATGGGATTCTTACATTGAAATTCTGAAAGAGGCTGGTGTAAGGCTTAAAGATGGAAATCTACGACAGGGCTGTCCTCTTTCTCCATTATTATATTAATGATTGAAGGACTTAGCATAATGATATCCAAAGCTCATAATGAAGGTTTGATTTCAGGTATAAAATTTTCAGATGAAGTTATTAATATACATTTGCTTTTTGTAGATGACGTAATTCTCTTTGGATTGGATAACTTTAAGGATTGGAAGATTATGCATCCTCTTTTGGATATGTTTTGGAATGCTACAAGTATGGAAGTCAACATTGAAAAATCTTGCTCTTCTACTTTTAAGGTTCAACGAGAGTTTATTACAGAATTGAAGAATCTCTTTCAGTGTAAGCTTGATCAGATGGAGACTGTTTTCAAATATTTAGGGTATTATTTAAAGCCTAATAACTGTCGGGTGAATGATTGGTTCTAGTTGTTAAAGAAGATAGAAAAAATGATTTATAATTGGTCTTATAGATTTCTCTCTATGGGTGGTACGCTTACATTAATTAAGGCTACTTTGCAAAGTATCCTGTTTATTGGTGCTCTCTGGTTAAGCTACATGCTTCCATCATTAATTCTATTAAGAACTTGTCTTTATTTGATACAACCCTTTGTTTAAAAAATTCGTGGAGATGTCTATTTGATCAAGGTCCATGGAGTAAAGTGATGAAAACAAAGTATTTGAAGAACAATCCAGTTAGCACTTGGAATTGATTAACAAAATTTGATGTGAGTGGAGTTTCGGTGGTCTGGAATAGTTTTCTCAAAGTTCTCCATTGGCTGAAAAAAAGAATTTGCTGGGATATAGGGAAAATGGTAAAAGTGTTATTATTGGAGTTGATCTTTTTGTTGGGGATATAGATTGTTCTTTTCTGCCTAAAGAAATTCTTAAACGTCTAGACTGGATTGAAATGAAGACTCTGGATAAGCTAAAAAGACCTAAATGGTCTGTCTTAAAGGGGTGTTACTGTCTAAATGCAAGAGACCTGTGTTTAATTGGTAAATGGGCCATTCAGTGGGATTCTTACATTGAAATTCTGAAAGACGCTGGGGTAAGGCTTAAAGTTGGAAATGGCAATTTGGTCTGGCTAGAGAACAAGAAAAATGGGACCATTACAACTAAGTTGGCTTATGTTTACATAGCGGGGAATTGGAGTAGGCTAAGCAAAAATGGTGGTATAAACACTTGTGGAAGTGGAATTTACCTCAAAAATTGAAATGTTTCTGGTGGTTATCTCTCAAAGATAAAATTCTCACTTGGCACAATCACATGAAGAGGGGTTGGCAAGGTCCAAGTTTTTGTCCTCTTTGTAGACAAGATGAAGAAATAGTCTTACATTTATTTGTAAATTGTTTCTTTTGCAAACAGGTTTGGTCAGTTGCAAAGGACTTTTTGGGCTTCAACTTGGATTGGGGTGCTGATAATCTGGAGGCTTCTTTTTTATATTGGTTTAATAATACTGACTCCTTCAACTTACTACCAATATTTATCTCTTGGTCTCTCTGGCTTTTGAGGAATAAAGTTGTTTTTTAGGATATCACTCCCAATGCTTTTCTGTGTGGGATAAGGGGCATTAATCTCTTTAAAGATTTTCTGATTATCAACAATTCAAGGAAGACCAAAAGGTATTATCTGCCTGTTTTTTTTGCTTCTTGTGCTGAAGGCTATTTTGATGGAGCTTCCAATAACTCTTGTGGCTGTGGTATGGTAGTTATATTAAACAAGGATCATTATTTTTCTCTAAGTATAGGTGGAGGACATGGAACCAATGCCAAGCTGAGCTGTTGAGTTTATATGGTCTTCTTCAGTTTGTTGCATATATCGGTATATCTGATATTAATATATGTGGGGATTCCAAAGTTTGAATAGAATGGATGAATGGCAACTTCAATCTTCATGTATTGTTAATCAATCAATGGTGTCAGAAAGTTCAAGATTTAAGAAGATCCTTCAAGCAAATCACATTTAGACATATTTCCAGAACTTTTAATTTGAGGGCTAATTTTCTCTCAAAGTGTCATTTCTCTTAAATTTGGCCACTTAAGGTTTCAAGAATTTTTGGAAGGCAATTTGATCCATGAAGGAGAGACATACTTCATAGACTTGGTCTAATTGATGGATGGGAAGATTCGGATGCTTAGTAGGTTGTGGAAGTTTTTCAGACTATAGGTTTCTTTTTTGTAAAAAGGCTTAGCTTCATAGTTTTTCTTGTCTTGATACGTAAGAAGGAAGAAGTCTGTAAGGATGATTTGCATATGTAAAACTTTTTCTTTGATTAATATAATTGTAGGAAAAATGTCTTTTTTATGAAAAAAATAGTTTCTCGTGTTCTTTTCACTAATGAGTGCCAACTACTTATTGGGCCTTATTTAATAAAGATGGTTCTTTTACATGGAGTAACTACTAATTAATTGTTTGGACTTTATTCAAATATGACCTTGTACATTAATTACTAACTCCTAAGTAACCCAAAGTAACATGCTCTTCAAGAGCATTGTTGTCCTCAAAATTGAAGGTGTGGAAATTGTTGTCTCCTACGTGGCATCGCTAGATTGTGTATCCTTCGACTAGATTAGTTCTTCCCAAATTGTGTGATGATGCAATCAATGCTTTCTTGTGGCAAGCACTACCTCTCATTATAACCAAATGGATGGAACACTCCTTATTAAGCTTTGGAAAACTAGTTTGCACTTGACAAGTTGGACGTATGACCTTCGTCAAATAGTAGCCATGAAAGATTGGGTAAATATTAGAGTGTGTTGGAAGGGCCAATCGATATGTAGTTGGTCAAATGCGTTGGAATATCTCATAAGATCTTGTTGTAATTTATGGGATTACATGGTAAATAGTTACCACTAGTATACATAACCAACCATATTATATAACAATGTGCACACACACACACACATATAGAGTATCATGTTCCATGGGGACACATGCCCCAAGGTGGGGGAATAAAAAATGTAAATTTGACTTCAACATCTATTGCATTATCTTTTACAAATTTGAAAGTTGAATTTTGATTTACATTGCATAATGATGATGATGAATTTAATTTTTAGTTTTTACATGGCAATAGTTCAATATCGTTTACAAATTTAATCATTTAGTACCATTTACATATATGAAATTTGAAATTAGATGAACGTTCCGTAATGATGAATTTATTTTTTAGTTTTTACATGGTTATAGTTATTATTGAGATTTATCATTTTTATATTTTAAATTATTTTTTATTACTTTGACGTCCCACAGTTTCCCCCAAATTTTAGAGAAATTTGGGGTGGCTTCCACACGCCCCCCTTGTGCATTTCCCTGCTCTCACACTCCCTAGTCTTGAAAAATCTGTGGAACATTGGAATATATATATATATAGAGAGAGAGAGAGAGACTTTATTATATAGTCAGACTAATCAGACTTGTTTACATCATAGATTCTTGCCTTTATTCAGGGTTATAAACATAGAAGGTAGTTATAACTTCCTCAACTGCCTTGGTTGGTCGGTCGACTAGGATCCTCCAACATCTCCTCCACCCTCAAACTGTTTTTCATCTTGAAGAAAGGAGGAGATGAAAAATGCTAAAAGCAAAAATTATTCAAAACTATGTAGTCATTTTATTCTAGCCTCTTCATTTGCATGTCATTGGTTTCTTTCGATAAGGGCATATGCGATTAAATGGAAAACTTGGATGTGTTGGTGAAGGCTACAGAGGAGGAGGTGATTCTTTGATGACTAATATGCATGTTTTGTAAATATGGGGTGTTATATGTTGTAGTCGATTATCAAAATCTAGCTAGTCATCAAACACTTGTTCTATTGTGATGTTCATTTCCCTCATTTTAGACAAGTATATAATTTTATCTTCAATTGATGCATCTTGTACATTGTAGAGGTCAACCTGTAGTCAACATGTATTTTACCTACTTGAGCACATCCCGTATGTGATTTTCTATTTTTGTCAACTCATGTTGTGTGTTTCTTCCTTCCTAGCGCCATTGATTTTCATAAGCTTGTAATTATGTTTTCTTTTGTTCTTAATTTTTTATTTATGATCCCAAGGCATTCCAACTTTTGGCATTTGTTATTGTTTGTTGTCAATTGTTCAATTATGTAAGGAGTGCCTCAATTACCTTTAGTTGGATGCTAATGTTTGCGAAATAAGTTGGCCAATTACTAAGTATAGAGTTGACCTTTTGAGCTATGTTTCTTGTTTCCTCTAATTTCTTTTTGCTTTCTTCAAACTCATCATGTTCATGTTTTAGTATAGCCTTGGTTTGGTTAGTTTTCAACTTTTTGTTCTCATCTTTCAACACTTTTTTATTATGCACCAAGTTATTCATTAAAATATTTCGGTAGTCGATTGGGTCATTTGGAGGATTATCGACGGTAAGACCCAATAATTGTTCCAAGTGTGTTCGACAAGTTTCCTAGATTTTTTTGTCCTCCTCTTTTTTTTGCTTAAGTTTCTTAAGGGAACTACTTCATCGCTGACTTATGTCTATGTTGACTACTTTATAAAGGTCTTGGATTTTAGAGTCAGAGACATCCTCTAGGGAATATTTGATTATTGTCTTCTCATGTTGATCTCCTTGTATCCCTCTCATCTTTCTTTTCCTTTGTACTTTTCACTTCTTTTGTTATGTTCTGATTTAGTTAGCCCTTGTCCTTTGGATTTGCTTGGTTATGGAGTTTTTTCCCTCTAATATTTTCCTTTTTCCTTTGTCTATCTGCTAAGTTATTTTGGTTTGTTGTTTCTACTCGGTATGTAGTGTTTCAGTCAGTATACTTTTTTTCCACTGTGGTGGTGTATGTTGGGAGGTCGTCTACTCCGGGGGTTGGTGATCTATTGTGTTCTTTGCTGGATCGACTGATTTGTTGGTGGTGTCATTTTTGGATGCTCCTCGGTCACTTTCTTTTATGCTTGGTTTGTGAGACTGATTTGGTTTTGATCATTCCTTTGATTCTTCAACAATTTTTTTTGTCAAGCCCTATTCTTCGGTATGTTTGATGATGGTTAATTGATTGTTGGTTGGTCGGGTCCTTATTTGGTCTTGTTTGCTTTTCTCGTGTTTTTGTTTCCTGAACAATTGGTGTCTTTTACGATGGTGATGTTGGTTTGGTCAAGTCAATCGGATCTTGTGCAACACTTGCTCCTTTTTTTCTTGGTTGAGTTGACACTTTTATAGTGATATTTGGTCCCATCGAAGACTTCATTTTGTGCCTTTGTGTTGTTGCTTGTTTCTTTGCCTTCTGTTTCCTTAATGCTTTTGGGTTTGCTTGCATTTCTTTTTCAATTGTAATTTTTTTTAGTGCTTCGACTATAATTTATTTGTCTATTTTTAATGCTTCAACATACTTCGGTTCGAGATTGGATTCTAATACCTACTTCCTTGGCTTGTTCTCTTGAAAATTTTGGTTTTTGTTCTTTTTTGTTGGTAGCAGTTGTTGTGCTACTTCCTTTAACTTTTTCTTTAATCACAAGTTCTCAAAGTCTATTTCTTCCATACCAATGTTTCTAGGTCATCTTTAGTAGATGGTGTAGGCAAGTCAGGGTCAACTTGCTTTGTTTTGGTTCCTGTCTCCTCTTGACTACTTTCTTCTGTTGTGGGTTGGTTGATGCTTCTAAATATGCTACAAATGGTATTGTGAAAGTTGCAACCTCTGTTTCTTCTTTGACTTCTCCATTTGTTAAGGGGGTGTGATATTTTGTGTAGCTAGTTGTGCTAAACGGGGAACTGGAGATTGTGTGTTCGACTAGTATTTTCTTCAAAAACTTCATCAATCCTAGGGTAAAATTCCAGTTCCATAGGATGGACTCCTTTTCTTTCTGCATACCATATTTTTATGAAATCAAGCCCAAGCTGAAAATGAACTAGTGGGCGTAGGTTTCTTTTGATACATTAGTGGACTATGCATCTGTTGCAGATAGATTTGATTGAATTTACCCATTCTTTAAACTTACACTGTGTAGTAAGGCCTTCGGTCCAAGCCTTCCACTTAGGTGAGAAACCATCAAAGTTCCACATTGTTGGCATGTTGGGTAAGGTAAAAGTTGTTTCTTTGATTGGAAATATCCAAGACATTGCAATCCAGATCAACAACGAGGGATATTTCATGGCTTTACTTTGTTTTAGGCAGTCTTCACAATTTGTTTTCACAATTTCTACTAAATGTTACGACTAGCTGTAAACCTTTCCTTCTTTTACTATCTGTATAGCCTCTAGCATGTAAAGTTTTACACTTAATGCCCGAGCAAAACTTGTGAACCATAGGGTAAATATGATACAAGTCCATTTGATATGTTCTTTAACTTAGCTAATAAGTAGACGTTTTGAGTTCCTTGCAATCGCGCCTTGTGATTTTTTTATCCATTGCAGTGCATTGGTCGTCTAAGGTATTGATTCTCCCATGTTAGGCAGTCCATTGATGTGATGAATTAGACTAGATGTGATGGCGTTTGGTTCATTTAACTATATCTTTCCTTGATGATATCGACTCACTATGGATTTTCGCAACTTCCTCTTTCCATCCTTAAAATCCTCTAACCAGGGGGGCACTTAAGTATGAACGAATTTTAATTTTCTTCAACTTTACAGTTTCATCTCTTTATCTTCCTTTGACTATGGAACAACTTTTGTAATTTTGACAATGCTTGTCACAATCATTTTCCTTTATTTGTGCTTGTTGATTTCTATGCATTTGGGCTTCCAACTCTATCATTGGTTCCTTATCATGCCTCTTTTTTTGTTCTAGGTTTGATTGTCTTCAATTTTGGTGTAGCACTGGGTGAAATAACGTCTCTTATTTTGGGTGCCATTTTTCTATTGAATCACTTATTAACTTTGGTGGACTTCACTCTAATTTCTCTGCTTTCCAAGTTGCTCTCTCTTTTGCAATGCAATGAATTCAATGGAATACCCATTGAATTGCTTTGTATTTATATGTGATTTGGGTGAAATCATGAATCTGGGTGTCTATTTTATTTGGGGGGGGGTTATGAGAAAAGCAGTATTTTTTTTCCAAGTTTCTCAACTTTGAGCAAATAAAAATTAGATTTTTGTTTAGAATTTCATTTTGTAGTAAAACCAAAACTTGTAGAGAATTGTGTTAGCTTTCTATCAGTTATTTTTTAGATTTTTTTATTGGCTTTGATATGTCATTTTTGCAAGTGTTTGATAGTATGTTTTTAATTAATGAAATTAAGATAAATAGTCATGTTTTTATACTACAATTTATTCATTATTCAACTTTTGTTCTTTAAAAACAAATATGTTATGATAATCTAGACAGATTGTATTAATGTTTGACTATAAGTTTGTATCCAACAACCGCATACAATAATTATTAGAATTTTTTGAAGTGGACCAATCTGAAAAACTAGCATAAACTGACATGTTTATTTAGACACAACATCTTCCCTAATTTCCAATTTAAAACAAAAAAAACTTAAAGTACCATTACATTAACACATCAAGGTTTTGTACCATGAGTTTTCCAAAAAAAATCATCGTGTCTTTATGAAGTTTTTGAATTTTCATTTCACTAAATTCTATTAAATTTAAGCAATCCAGACACCTTCTAAGAAAAATAATAAATATAATTAGTGGATCACACCAAATTCAAAAAAAATCACATATATAAGAAGTAGATTAAATTATGCAACGAATGGTATTATTTGTGAAGAAAAATTCTAAGTATTTCATATGATTCGATCTCTCTGGAATTGGAAGAAGGATAAAAAAATGTGATGGAAAACAATTTATGAAGATTTACAGGTTTTAGACCGAACAAATCTTTCGACCGAAAAGTATAATAGTTCGGAGGAAAGTTAGTTTTAACGGATGGAAAATAGTTCGTTTATTTTTCTTTTCCTTTGTCAAACGAAAAACTTGATGCACTTTTTTGAAACACCACGTCGTTTAGATTTATATTCATAAGAATTATGTTTACACATATTTTCACATTTTTAAAAAGATCACGATTTTATACATTTACAAACAAGGGTTAATTTTTGTGGCAAGTGTTCTTAGCAAATTTTTATGGCAAAAATTATTTTGGGCAGTTTTTTATAGTAAAGTGTTGTTAGAACTTATCTTCTAAGATGGAGGCTCGTTTTATTTGATAGTAAAGATTTTTTTGGGAAATTTTTTATGGTAAAATGTTCTTAGCAACTATCTTCTGAGATGGAGGTTTTTTTTCTTTGATAGTAAAGATTATTTTTGGGAAATTTTATGGTAAAATGTTCTTAGAAATTATCCTCTAGATGGAGGTTATTTTTCTTTGATAATGAAGAATTTTTTGGGAAATTGTTTATAGTAAAGTGTTCTTAGAAATGATCTTGTATGGTGGAGACTTTTTTTCTTTAGTGAATATTTTTTTGGGAAATATTTTATGGTACAAATTTTCTTAAAGATTCTTTACCAATTTATTTTATGGTGATTTTTTTTTAGCAATATTTTATAGACAAGTCTTATATGGTGGGTTTTTTTTTATGATTAAGATTCTCTCCAAGTAAATTTATTCTAAGGTGAAGGTATATATTGAATAATCATGGGAAGCAAAAGAGAGTGAAAGAGGAAATCCAATCGTGCTTGAGATGATGCCTTACATAATGAAAAGCAAAGACTCAAATACCATGAAAAAAAGAAACAAAAAAATACAAATGTTGAGGACATCCCTAATGATGATGTAATTAGAGTTTTTGATCATAATGTTAATGATATGAATGTTCAAAATCAAATTCAAGAAGAAGTTGAACCAGGTATGTACAAATATTGTAAATTTGTTTGAAATCCAGTAACTGGTTTTTTGTAAATGATTGTAATTTTGAAAATAATTTTCAAAATGCGGATATAGATTTATGTCCTAATGTTGGTCAAGATGTTGAAGACATTAATGAATCTGAAAATGATGGAAATATTCATTCCAAAAGAGGTTTATATATATATATATATATATTAAAAGATTTTAAACAATGCAATTTTTTATTATATAATTACGAGTCATATTTTTTATGTTTCAAGTTAAGTATATTTGAATATGCTAAATTAAAATTGAAATATATATAGGTGGTTTCATCATTGAAAACGACATGTTACAGAATGTTGATAGAGAAAAATTTGGAAACACAAAACCTTAGCATATTGTACGATATTGCTCTGAAAAGATACATGAACAATTTCTGCAAAAAAAAAAAAATGGTGGCAACATGAGCTCAAATTTTGAGGTGTTTGTTAGTTTCCAAGAAGTTGAGGGAAGCTTGGTCATTATTGGGTATTCAAATGGAGACAAAAGATTCAAAGGTGAAGCAAAATGTGTTCGAAAATGTAGCCGATCTAATAAAAAACATTAGAAAATCCAGAAAGAAAGATACTGGTGTTGCACGTAGAAGAACACAAACAATGATTATTTCATCTAGTACTAGACAAAAACGTTTGACAGTGCAAATTGCAAGAGTTATTGAAACTTCACAGAAAACATTGTACAAATATAACAAATTTTGATTACAAATAGAGCAAATGATGAACTTGCTTGTTGGGCAAATATTTGTAGACAACCATATAAAGATAGGCTCAGTGAAAGTGTTAAAGCTATGATGCATGAATATTGGGTGGAAAATTCTCGTGTTTCACCAAGTGCAAGGGATGTGATACAACGAAGAATATCTTGAAATCGGTATGAAAGCCATCCAAAACATATATTGGAGATGACTCAAATACAGTTGTTCGATAAATTCAAAGATGAGCATTGAGAAGTGAATTTGTCAATCAATACATTTGCACAACATAAGGCATGGTATGTTAGGCCTAACACTATTCGTGACACATGTTGTCACTATCATGTTGAATTTGAATTATATTATGACACATTCTTTTAGTTTGGTAAAACATTTTGGCCGAATTCACCTCCTTCCACAATTCGTTCTTTTATTAATGAAATTCTATGTGAAAGAGAGAATCACGAGATATTTTACAACAAAATATTTGTTGGTGGAAAAAAATGTGATCATTGTGGAAATCTAGCTTTATTCCACCATAAATATCCTATTGATATTAATGGTCAGGCATTGTCAAATATAATAGTTGATTGGAAGAGATATGAATATGTCACTTATCCCACAATTCTACAAGTTCTACAAACACTCTTTCAAAAAGGATAAATTTACAAGAAGATAAAATCAATGTTACAGAGTTTTTGAGGAAGTTTGAAAAATAAATTTATAAATACATCAAACATTCACATAGAACACGATGGCAAGACATACAATTCAAACAATCACGTGACGTTTTTCCAGTAGGGACTATTTTCTCTGTCGTTGATTTTGCATAGAATTACACATTTGAAGCACAAAAATAAATGCAAAGTGAATATTATCATTTTGACCAAGTTTTTATATTTATCAATGTTCTATATAGACATGCTCAACACAATGTTGATGATATAGAAATCACAAACGACAATCGGCATGTGATCAAGGAATATTGTTTCTATATCATTGATGACCACACACATGATATACACTATGTGCAACATTGTTTTGATATTATTTATGGTTCATTGAAAACACATGAAATTGTAATGAATGAACATTAGATATGGTAAGATGGATGTGCAAGGAAATTTAAATCTTCACGGTCATTCTTCTGGCTATGTCACCTTCATAAAAAAAACAAATATTAAACATCATTGGATTTTTTTTTAACTGGTCATGGAAAAGGAGAGCACGATGGTGCATGGGCATGTGTAAAATAAGCACTTAGAAGGCATCAAATGAACCATTCTACTGATCGATTGTGTGTGTGCTAATCAATTTCTTCGATGGTGTCATGCAAATCTCAACCATGAGTGCAATCAACAATCAAAAGATGTGCACAGGTATGAACTTTGTTCTCAAAATAAATTTATTCAACTTTGAATGACTTTAACATGTACATCTAGTAACATTTTACTCACATGTACATAAATTGTTTATGTTGGACATGTTTTTTTGGCATATTGGAATCCAAGATGTAGACAGATCAATCCCATATGATGTTAGCACCATTCATGGAACTCGAGATTTACACTCAATCAAGACAAAAACCTTCCAAAGTGTGTTTTCATTTGATAGTAGGAAGCTAACATGTTTTTGTCCTATTTGCATGCAGGACAGGGAATCAATAGACATTTGTGAAAACATCAATGACAATTATGTTAAACCTTGGAAACACAACGAAATTAATAAAAGAAGGAAAATGTCACTCGCAAGCTTTGAGGAGTTGGAATCATAGGACATTGCAATATCAACTGATGGTGATAGAATTTTTTATCTTGTTAGAGAAGGTAACTTTATGTACATTTTAATAAATGACATTTTTTATTTTAAAGATTCTTTACTTGAATGTCATATATATATAAGTTGTTTGATTTAATGAAGATGAATTTGATAAATTCAATGTTCTTATTTATGTGCAGGAGATGTATTTGTTGTGGTTGCACCCATAGAAAACAATGAAAATGTTAGATATTATTTGATGCAATGCACAGAGAGAAGGATGAAATTATTGGAGGATTATGATGACAAAGGTTTTATATATGAAAAATGACCAATTATATTGAAAGGTTATTTTTTTTCAAGAAACACATCAAACTGAAAGTGGTGTTCATTTTAAAGACTATCAACCTGATGTCATATGGTGCCAATATAGTCATTTTGTATGCGCAACTCACATAAAGTTGATAGAAGTTAAATCAAATAAAAAATTTAAAGCTAGAAGATAGAAGATGTCAAAAGTTTATCATGAAAGAATAATTGAAGACGACATTTCTGTACGATCTTATTTCTAATTTGAAACATGTTGAACATGATACATACTTTTTACATTGGACATCTTGATTGATTTTATAATGGTGACACTCAAATAGAGTGATTATTGATAAGTTTTCTAGATTGTTTTGATGATTTTTTATGCACATTCCTTAAAAATGTATTGTTCAAAATTATAATGTTATGCACTTGAGTACGTGTTATTACATTCTCAAATTATGAGATTTGTTTCACTTTGAAACTTATATGATATATTGTTCTTAGATTGTAGAGCTTACGTACATCAAATTGATGAAACTTATATGATATATATTGTTCTTAGGTTGTTGAGCATATGTACATCAAATTGATTGATGAATTGTATTGGTGGCCATAACTTTTTACCATTATGATATGTATCAAGTAAATAGCCATAATTGTTACTTTTGTTCAATAAAAATTTCTAAAATAACAAATTAGATTATAAGAGTTTTAAAATACTTACATTTTTCTTATTGTGTCGTACATGGCTTTTGATTCATTTTTTTGTTATATACAATATTTTTTTATTAACATAATTTAAACAAATGGTCTTACCATAAAAAGTCAATATTCAAATTGAAGCACTCTATAAATTGCATTATATACACTAATATTGTTCACCAAATATTATCATGATATCAATGATAAATCATGATATCAAAATGATAAATCAATGATGGTCATAGTGTCCTAGAACGATTTAAATAGTCATACGCCTAGAGTTTATCTTATAAGGAAACGATTTTTCAATGTATTCATAAGAAATCTTCATAACAAATCATTTGTTATCATTTTTTATTAGAAGGGTAAAGATGATACATTAAAGTTTATAACTATATAAACCAATATCCAAGAGAACCCTAACACAAAACAATAATTTGTCTTTATGTGCAAATTCTCGGTTCATTCTAAACCAATATTCTCAAATTCTCAACATTCTAAACCAATATTCAAGAGAATATTAACACAAAACATGTAAATCCTCTTTTCATAATAATCTTCTTATGTAAAGCAATAAACAAAGATTGAAAGAATATTAAATTAGCTTAAAAATGACAACCAAAAGAGAGGTTTTTGGCATGTATGATAAGTCAAACTAATTATTCTGGAAATAATAGTGTCCTAAAATGATTTATATAGTCATACACCTAGCGTTTATCTTATAAGTAAACAAATCTTAAAACCAATATTCTATTATAAAATTTGTATAAAGTGTATTTCATTGAATATTCTATAGATAGCATATATTATTCTACTCATAACTAACATATTCAATCAAATTCAAAATTATACATAAGTCATATATATATAAACAATCCAATATATATATATATACAAGTTTAAAATATATAAGTTAAAATGATAAGTTTGAAGTTCTAAAGCAATTTCATTAACAACTTCACAAGTATAAAAACATATAACTATGTAATATCCATTTTATGGATATCATCATCCACAGTCTCCTCGCGATTGACCTATAACACATGCACCATTTAATTAAGCTTCAATATATAAATTTTATACTGTAAATAAAATTTAATAAAATTACAATGGGAATTTAAAATAATAAATATGAATAAATATACCTCGGTGAGCCCCACACCCAAAGAGGTCATCACATCCAAAGGTGTGTAAGGTTGTAGAGTCCGTTTACCGACCTACAATTTTAATTTCATTATATTTCCCCCATGTGTACATGTATCTAAAAGGTACCTAAATCTAAAATAAGTTTCGGTAGAATGTTGAGAAGTTTTGTTTGTCAAAATTAGAAAAAGTGTTATTGCATCAGTCTAGTGTAAGCATAAGACTTTAGCTTTTTCTTGTCTATGATAATAATATTCCAAATGGTAGCTTTTACAAGTTATTGTTTGGAAGTATGAAGGTTGCTTTGACTTGTAATCCACAGTTATAACAAATGCATATTAGGCTCAACGGGGAAATTATTGAATAACGTAGCCAGTACTTCAACAAGAGGCATAGAGGAAAGTTGCAGCCACCGAATCCTACAATTCTGAGATGGACTAATAGAAAATGATCGCTCAATTGAAGTACTAATAAGCTTCATGACGTTTTCATTCACTTAGCGGGTTGTTCCTTGTAACTTTACGCTAATTTATGCAACATTCACCATAGCACAGAGCCACTAATTGCAGAATATAAATCATATGGGCAAAGTGTATTATTGCATTAGTCTGATGTAAGCATAAGAAGATTTTTTTCTTTTCTATGATAATAATATGCCAAATGGTAGCTTTGACGTTATTGTTTGGAAGTATGAAGTTGAGTTGGGTGCATAGAGGTATATAATTTTCAAATGGGTTGCTTCAACTAACAAAATTGGGATCGATGTTTTTCCTAAGGAAATACTGTTTATAATGTTTATTGATTAGATCAATTGATTAGAGCTATGGATTAAGATTATTGGTTGATATCTGTTATAGAAAGCTACGTGTGTAAAGTAACTCACTAGTTGTAGTAATCAAGCTCATCTATTCAATCTAACCTAATTGGTACTTGCAGCTACAACAAAAGGGTATGGTTATGTCACTAATTACATAATTATTGTTACTTGTTGTAATTACACTGATCACATTAAGTGTCACAAAGCATAATAAGCACACCATATCTAATCACACCAATGTTATGCTAAGTTGTTACTACGAGTCTATCAATCTAAATATGATAGGAATAAGGATCTTAATTGATTAGGGAATAAGCAAAACCAATCAATAGTGCTAAGTTGAGCTTCCATGTTACTGCTAACCTGGTGTAGTATTAACTATGAGTAAACACAACTGAATCATTATGGTAAACTACCTACTACTTAGTGAATATCAACAAGTGCAATATGTTCGTAACTAGTACTGTTTTTTTCCATTGAATAGGCTAAGATGAGTGCTAGTATTGAGATAAGAGTGAATAAGGTTTGGTTCAATGGGATTTGAGTAACTTAATACCTATATGTTTACTTGTCATATTGATTAGTAGTAATGGTTACGGGAATAGGGTAGGTGGAAACAAGCTTACAAGGAGTTATGTTAAGTTGTACAGAATGTGATTACGTTATTTTGTAACAACTACTACAAACCTATAAGCTTTAATAGGGAATATAAATTGGGTTCAAAGTAGATTAGATTAAAATGAGTTTTATTAGGCAGATACAAGATAACTAGAGCAATCAATGGGCTTAAGTAGAAGGGTTAGAGTTACTGTAATGCTTAGTATGATGTTTACGTACTTAATATACTTTAATTAGTGACGTATTCCACATAAGTTGAGCTATGTAATAGAACGTTAATACATATATGCTTATTATGGAAACACTTATACACCTATAAAAGAAGCAGAGAGTAATAGTGAAACCAATGTATTGTATAGAATGTTGTGCAAGTAATCATGATCATACTCTTATTGATTACAAGTTTACAGCTATCTAGAATTCCCTTTGCATTTAAAAACTATGTGGCATATATTGTTATACAGTAGAGGAAAATTGCTATTCAAATCTAGGAAATTACATGAGTTTCAACAGTGTTCCACTTACCTTTAAGGATCGTTGATCAACTATGTGTATAGAGCTCCACAGACCAAGCAGGGCTCCAAAAGAAAATTCGGCTCCACAGGCCGAGCAGACCAAGCATATGGCTCCACTACACCACTAATGGCTCCACCAAAGTACCAACGACTCCACCACGGCACCAACGAATCCACCATCGGCTCCACCACACCACCAAACCAAGTATACAAAGGGCAGACATGGATCCACCATCGCAGATCGACAACGGATACAGCACACCACCAACGACTCCACCACGCCACCATACTGAGCAGACAAAGGGAAGAAACAACTCCACCACTGCAGCTAAACAACGGATACACCACACCACCAATGACTCCACCACAACAACAGAAAGAGTAGGGAACCAACAGACCAAGGAGGGTGCACTAGCAAACCGGGAAGGGGACCGGTAGACTGAGGATGGCACACCAACAGACCGAGCAGGGCACCAACAGATCGAGGAGGGTGCACCAGAAGACCGATCAAGGAACCAGCAGACCGAGAAGGGAACTAGTAGATCGAGCCCTACGCACCAACTAAATGAGCAGGGGACCAACATACTGAACAGGGCGCACAAGCAGTCTACGCAGGGCGTCGAACAAACAAACAAAATAACAACGTCGTAAACAATAAATAGTGTTGTTCCATTAATACATATAGAAGGGTTTTCGATCGAAAAGTTGTTCGGCTGAAAACCTTTTTCGGTCAAAAAATGTTTCGGCCAAACAACTTTTTGACCGAAAAAACTATCTATCGGACTTTATTTTCCCGGCCATCCGTGCAGAGCGTGAATTACAAGCAAGGATAATTTTAGGAGTGAATTTTAGCCTAGTGGGATATTTTTCCATGTTTTTCTCCCAAAAAAGATTCGCCATTTTGCATTTTTTGAAGCCCTGTTTCGCCCAATTTTGATGGGGTAAATTCCCCCCCCCCTAAAAATTGCTAAATTATTATATAAACGATATAAAATCCTTGGAAATTAAAATATTTTTTGAAAAATATCGCCAATCATTTTATAGTTGGCGTTTTAAGAATTGGTAATATTAGCCAACATTTATACACTTTTCAATAAGTATGGTTCCTTAAAATCATCCCTGATTACGAGGCACGCCGTTAACTTTAAGATTCATGCGAACAAGTTCTTCGACCGAAATTTAGTTCTGTGTTTTCGGCCAAAAACATAAATTAGTTCATTCGAAAGGTTTTGGAATATGGATTCCAAAACCGATTCTCACCGAATACACACCGAGCTTCATGATTTCACCCATTTCAATTGTTTGATGCAGTGGTTGCTTCGACAACGTAGCTCATTAAAGTTGCATATTAAATGTAGAGTCCGACTTGCGTTGGGACCCAACGGACCCTTATCGACCAATATTTTTTTGTTGGTCGATTTTACTTGGACTTCATCTGACTTTTTTAATTCCACTTTTGGGTGCCATTTTTTCTATTGAATCACTAACTTTGGTGGAATTCACTCTGATTTATGTACTCCATAGGTTTCTCTCTTTGGTAATGCAATGGATTCGATGGAATGGCCATTGAATTATTATGTATTTATAGGTGATTTCAAATTTTTTATGCATTTGTTGTTTCGATGGTGCGGCTCATTAAAGTCATGTATTAAATGCATATTTTGACTTGTAATGTGGTATGATGGATTCCTCCCAACCAAATATTTCTTGTTCGATCGATTTTACTAGGACTTTTCTGACTTTTCTGATCCCACTTCTTATTTGCTTTTATACTTTGTTTTATTTTGTAATTCTATCTATTGTATCATTTCCATGTGTCCATCATTTGTTTTCCTTCTTTCTTCAATGTGGTGGCGCAATTCTACTTCAACCCAAGTTCACCAAACTTACACACCAACAAACCCTAAGATATCGTCCTGAAAGCGTTTGGCCCTTTCGGCAACACTTGCGAAGCAGGTGAAGCCTCACCTGAAGTACCTATGGTATCTGCATGAACCGAGCTTCTACAACAATGAAGGGGAACAATCCAACATTCTTAACATTTATCATACTAATAATCTAGAACTTCGACACCCTAATATTTTCGACGAGTCATAAGATTCAACAAAACACACTTAAACAACTACAACATACAATCCTAAATTATATAATGTTTACACCATTCATATATTCCTTCATTAAACACATTCATTTCCCATTTTATGTAGTAGTAAACAAAACAATAAAACACATCACAACAGCATACACATATTTAAAACCAAGATTTTTACGTGGAAACACAAGACGAGAGAAAACCACAGAAGTGTTCTTCTTAATAATGAATCATAGTAATTAAACGCTTCATGTATGCACAGAACCTGTAGACTTCTCTTCTTCCTCTCTTATAACGGATCCACACACACAGCCTACAGATCATTACATCCTCCATGTGACTCTCTCATATAAACTCTCCATAGTTCACGATACATACAAAATATTTTCAGACTAACAAAAACTGTAACTAATCCTTCAACAAGTATGAAACCAGATCTATTGTTAAGCAACCCCAAAATTACTAAGCCATTACATATGTATAGGCTATGATATCCCTTTACCCCACGCCCACTACCCAGAATTACTAATGTAAGTGGACACAAAACTTTAACTTCCTAAGTAACTCTGCAATTTGACATTGTCAAAACACCCCTCTTCCTTGATTCTCGACTGCTTCTTCAAAGTTGACCACTTCGGTAGACCACTTCGTTGTAACCTTGTTCATACCAAAACTGACTCTCCCCAAAAGTACCAAAATTTACCAAAACTTATGAGGGCAATAGGCCCCCAACACTCACATGTGGCTCGTCTCGAGCCACTTCATCCTTTTTTCGTTAGTGTACTACACTATGACACAATATACTTCGACCAAAACTACACTTGACCCTTGACATAAATAAACACTTTGACATATATACATGACTTCGACATAAATAAAAAGGAGGGGTTTCTCATTTTTTTATATCTTTACTATATACAAGCTTAGCAAGGGAACGTGCGGTTATCCCTATAAGATTTTAGCTGGATTCCATTAACCAACACCTTTGGAGGCTCCCCATTTAATTTTGGAACTATACAACACCTCCTTCAGGCACATAGTTAATGACATAAGGTCCCAACCAGCGCATCCTTAGCTTACTAGGTTTTTGAAAAAGTAGATCTCCTCACTGAAACTGTTTCTTGGTAATGTGGCGATTATGCCAGGATTTCTCTTTCTTTCTCTAGACTTGTTACTGGAATATCGTAATATATATGTCTTCTTCTAGCTGTAGCAATTGCATAAAAATTTCTTCAACAACACTAGTATCAAACGTACCTGTGCAAGCAACAATCCTTAAACTTCGGATAATATACTCCATGGGCATGACAACTTCTTGTCCATATACCAATCTGAAGACTGTCTGACCTGTCAACCTTTTGCAGGTTATTCTGTCTGCCCTTAAGACTATAGGGACTTCTGAATCCCAATCGTCACGGTTCGTGTTACAAACATTTGTCAGGGCATGCTTCAGAATCTTGTTGAAAGCTTCAACAATCCCATTCGCTTATGGATGATATGGGGTACTCTTCTTGTGATAAATTTGGAACTCTTCTATGAGTGCTTCAATAGTCTTGTTAACAAAGTGAGTCCCTTGATCACTCAATGAAAATCGAGGGCATCCAAACTTTGTAACTACATTTTTTAGCAGGAACCTCATAGCAGGTGACTACAATCTCTCACCAGTGCAACTTCATCCCATCTAGTCGGGTAGGCTATTGCAGTTATAATGTACCTTGCTTTTGTTCTCTTCCTTGGTGGATAGATGGGACCCACAAACTTAACAACCCACATGTCAAATTCCTACAACGTCACTTGCAACACTAATGGCATTTCACCCCTCCTTGATTATTCCTAACCCTATGGCATATGTCGCAAGACCTAGAATATTCGTCCTCGTCTTTATGCAAGGTAGGCCACCACAATCAAACTCTTAATATCTTATGCGTAGTATTTTTTCCTGTGTAGTGTCCTCCTGCAATACCATCATGAATTAATCCAATATCATTGGTTTCTCGTGTTCCAAAACACATCAACGCAAAATATCATATGGTCTGAGCTTGTACAACTGACTCAGCTATCAGTTGATAGTTTGTATCTTTAACAACCAACTTTCTTTTGTGATGTTGTATATCCTTTTTGCGCCATTCCTATGGTAAAAAATATCACAATGTCTTCAAAGTATTCATCTACCATTCTTACTGAAAATAGATGTGCATCTAGGAGGTTATCATCTAAGTTAGTTGGTTCTTCTCCTGTCTCCAACTCGACAGATGGTCATGACCCATATTCATCCTTCTTGGCTTGACTACCATCTCAAAATCATATTCTTGAAATAATAAGAGCCACCAACAGATCGCCCTCCAACACTGGCTTATTGACTAGGTACTTCAAAGTAGAGTGATCAATAAACATTTTAAAGTGCCCCCTTGATAGATAATGTCTGGACTTTTGCAGGGTGTACACCATAGCTATCCCTTCCCTTTCTGTCATAGTGTAATTTCTCTTGGCTATTGATAATTCTCTACCAGCAGATGCAATTGGGTGATTAATAGATCCTTCTCCGTGTTGATCAAGAACCACGCTCGGTGCAATGGATGACGCATCAACATGCACTTGAAATTCTTTTCTCCGGATAGGGAAACTAAAATAGGCGTTGTCACCATATTTTCCTTCAATGTTTCAAGGCTATGCTAACATTCTTCATTCTACTGAAACTTGACATCTTTTTTCAACATTTTTTCCATAGGAGATGTAATCTGAGCATACCCTCTTATAAAATTCATGTAGTAGCTCGTATGTCCCAAAGTTGTTCTCAGTTGTCGAACTGAAGTTGGTGGAGTAAAATCCACTATAATGACAATCTTTGCAGGATCTATCAACAATCATTGTTTACAAATCATGTGACCAAGCAATATGCCAAATGGAGCACAAAAGATACACTTCTTCAAATTTAATGAAATCTGGTATTGTCTACATCGCTCTAACATCGGTCTCAAGCTCTTAATATGATTCTTAAGTAGACCATATGATGTCCAATAATCAGAATATACTTCTAGAAACTTATGAATAAACTCTTTAAAAGAAGTGACAACTATTATAGAGAAAATAGCAAGAGCATTCTTTAAACCAAATGGCATTACCGTGTACTGAAAGAAACCCCACTCTATCGCAAAAAATTTCTTGTGTCAATTCTCCTTGGAAATTGTGATCTACTGATATCTAGAAAACCCATCGGTAAATGAGTATGCTCTTGTACTCCTATACTTTATAGCACTTCATCTGTAAATGGTGTAGGGAAAGGGTCATGTCAACATGTGCCGTTCAACTTCCTCAAATCAACACAAATTCGAACTTCACCAGTATGTTTATCTTGAACCACCATTGGGATAATTCCTTCAGACTCTTCAATAAGATCAATGATGCATGCATCCAACATTTTTTTGAGCTCTTTATACCTTGGATTTAGTTTGTAAGGTATTTGCTTAACTGATTTTGCATCAGGATTCTATGGTATTTTTATCTCTATCCCCAACAATCCCTTTCATCTCAAAAAAAATCGTAGGAAACAATTCTTGGAATTCATGCAATAAATCTGTAATTTTACCTACTGTTTCATCATCACAATAATCTCCAATGTCTGTAAATTTAGGGTTTTCATTAGAGCCAATTTTTACCTTCTATATCTTCAAGGGTTGGAGGAATCTCTTAGAATTGATCTCAGGACCTTCCAAATATCGACTTCCTTCAGTTCCTAGAATATGCACATCTTGTGGGTCATCATTGTCTAGCTCTCCTGTAATATTGTAGCATTCCATCATTTTCTCAATTGTAGCAGTCCACTGTGGTAAATTAGATACAGGTAATCATATCTCTTCAAATATATTTGCATTAATAACTTGTAGAGTTGCGTCCATTGTTGGGCTCTTATCTTCGTAACTAAATGTTTGTCTGAAACTCATAGCCAAATTATCCCAGTATGCAGTACCTCGTTGAAGCTCTAGTGACGTGTTCCAATTCATTGGTATAGCATCTAATGTGTGGATGAACATATGAACCCATTCTTTCTTAGATATATTATTTCATGTTGTAATACAGGTTGTTATATGGTCAATAGGATTGGTTAAACCATTATATTTTACTCTGACATATGGAACTCCTTCGACAAACTATATTTCTAGCAGTATTCTGCATTGTGACCAACCTACTATAGACTATTTATGAACAATCCACCGCCTATATGGAGTAGATTTCACAGCTACATATAAGGCCAATAGTCGTTGTTATTATAGTACCTTAACTTCAAAATCAATAATAAATGTATCTAAATTAGTCAATCCCTCATAAGTAGGAAGATCATGTACCTATTTACCAACCCAACACAATGATTTCATAACCCAAACACATCTTCTCATGGAGACTTGATGTAATCTATTCCACTAGTTTTCTAGAGCTTCACCAGGATCCGATGAGCACGAACTAACACTCAACCAACTTAATGAACCATACACTATAGTTTTGATATGATCATTTATCCTTGAATAAATATTTTAAATATTTTCCAAATCACAAGCATCATATTCCTCCTTTACCTGTTCAACATACCTCGGACCTTCCAACGGATCCAGAGGTGCAACAACTCTAATTTTTGTATTTTCAAAAGTCAACATCTGTTTCTTGAAATTGATAATGTCTCGTTTTCAATTTCCCAATCAATACCAAGCAATGCAGGATATGGATTGGTGTCATCAACAATCTCTATGAATTTAACATTTGCAAAGGTTTGTAGTCCTTCCACCTCGACAGGGACACCCACCGTTCTTCCAAATGGTATTACTTTCTGTCGGTTAGCGAATCTCAACTAAATAAGTGACCATACTAATTTATGCTTCCCCATATTCTCCCATTTTTTCTTAGTAATAATATTGACATATGACCCTAGATCTAAGATAACAAAATCCATGTCGTAGTCCCAAATCTGTGCATTAAATCGCAACTCTCTCCCATTTTTTATTTTCTTTTGAACATGGTTCTCAACTCTTTCTTGCCTAAGTTCTTATTCTGATTCATTAAGTAAACTATGCAATTCCTGCAATGCATATTCATCTTTAATTAAAGCTTGACAACTTTTCAAAAAATTTATGAGTGCACTTACCTTCCATGGATATTTCTTTGGGGTTGATCGGTTGAAGCGAGGCGTCATGTCGTAAACATGGCCTTCATAAAATACTGGTGAAAGAGTATATGTCTAAGCTCCTTTCTATTTATGCATAAACTCATCACGTGCTTCAAAGAAAACTCATTTTTCCTTCTGGACATCAAATTGTGACGATTGTTGGACCGCTAGTTTTACTCTTGGGTCTCATTAGTTGTTGTAACTTCCTTTATCATCCACTGTCGTAGCTCCTCCCTCATAACCACAATGACAAATGAATTATTTTGTCTTGGTTCTGTTGAAATATTCTAAACGTTCTGGTTCTGATTCTCATTCTGATTAGCTTTCACTTGCCACTTTGCTAGAAGTTGGATATAATCCTTAATGGTGTGGTATAGTGCCTTACAATATGAGCATGTCGAAGTCAGGTTCTGACAATCCCTTGCAAAGTTCCCTGGCTGAATACAATTATAACAAATTACTTTGAATCTATCTTGACCAAATCCTCATCATCCCCATCCACGAATTCCACCATGTGGTTGATTAAACTGTGCATTGCTTCTTTTAGGTTACTCCTCCCCTTTCATATGGTAGGTATTTGTTGTACGTTTTGTGAGAAATTGATATGCTCGACAATATTTTTCATCATGCCCCACTGACCTACAATTTTTACAAAATAAGTTCTCGAGAGTACTTACAAGTTTATGAAGTGGATACCACTCTTCAGTTCGATGTCCTCTAGTCATAAATATTCTAGACCAGGGCACATTTGCATGGTTCCATGGATTAGGTCCTCCCGTAGCTAGAACTTCAAGGAACATCGATCATTGATTCTTATGGTGACCCTCTACTTTGCATCTGGTACACCAAACTTCTTCCCTTATTTCTTTTCCCTTTGTAACAAAAAATTGGCAAGATGTGACTGGATCTGAACCATTTTCTACACCATTTTCTTCGACTGGTGATGTCTCTAACTTCATAGCAAGTTATAGACCCTCATTTTGTGACACGATATTCTCCTACATCAATGGTACACAAATATGTAGTAGCAAGGAAGCTATGAACCACTCTTTGTGTTGAACATCAGACATCTGAGAATTTGCATGGGCCATTAATGTTTTAAACCTCAGGTCGAAGTCCCATTTATATTCAGTCAACGACTGCTTGATCTCCTTTAACTTGGTAATACACTACGACTCGGAATTTGACTTTCTAAATTTGTGTTTAAGGCCAAATTTAATTTATGCTAATGTCTTTTGTGGTGATCCAACCAAATCATTGGAAAATTTCATAAACTGATCCAGAGCGCGGCCCCTAAAATTCGTAATTAGTTGTGCTCTTTTAATATTGTCGTATGAACTTGCTTGATAGTCCACACAACTTTACATAGAAACCAATGTTGTTTTGGATCCTCCGATCCATTTCCATGAAAAAATGGCAATTTCATGTCATCCCCAACCACTCTACACCTTTTGGTTACTGACTAACGCGATGTTAAAGGACTGACACTTGGAATATTACTACTTGGTGAAGCACTATTTTGACTTGCTTGGAAAAACTCTGAAGAACTATTATGTCTTACCTTAGTTTTTGGAGATGTACACAGGTTTGTAGGTATGTCGCAGCCTCTAGTTTGAGACGGATCTACAGGTTCTTCTTAAATGAGTTGGTATTCCTCCTCCTCGTCCTCCTCTCAATCATAGGAGTCCTCGTTGAGAAGTGGTATCGGTTCATATTCCCTTCTTCCAGTCGCATTACAACTCTCTCTCTTTGTTGGAGTTATCCTTCTCTTTGTTTGACTGAAATATTTTCCCACTTCGAAGAAACCCACAGTCTTCATTTGTCTCACTCTCTTCTCCCCTTAACATCCCAACTCATTCCATACATTCTCCCATACCATCCTCTAGTTGAAACTTAGGTCCACCATGTACAATTATTTTACTTGTTATATTTCATCCTTAAGATCCATTTTTCACAAAGTAAATGTTAATCCATAGGTTTAGTGATTTCAGGAACTTACCTTGCGGTCCTTTAAAGAACTCTCTTTCTGCTGCACTATAGAAATTTGTATTGTCAACAACAAATTCAGTAATGTACCCTCCAGTATACTATCCAGACAGTAATCAACAACACGAGAGATCTTATTGTTCACACTTTTAAGGCATTGTATCAACTCAGGTGTCCAAACTCTAGGCTCACCCCCTTGAAAATGCCTCTAACCATTCTTTCCAATTTAGTTGTGAATCTTTATTCTCTTCTTGAGAAAATTCCCTATGTTTTTGGTCAAACCACGCCTCGATCTTAGGTCATGACAGATGTCGTATCCCCTTTCGACAGAGATTTGGGTCTCGGTAATAGAACCATTTGTTGGCACAATTCTACTTCGACCTACGTTCACCAACCAACCCCAAAACACCGACCCAAAAGGGTTTGGAACTTTCAAAAAAACTTGGAAAGCAGGTGAAGTCTCACTCGAAGTACCTATGAGAACTATAGGAACCCAGTTTCTCCATCAGTGAAGGGGAAAAATCCAACATTCTTAACATTTATCATACTAATATTCCCGAACTTCAACACCGTAAGATCTTCAACAGGTCATAAGATTCGACACAACACATTTAAATAACTACAAATTGCAATCTTGAATTATACAATTTTTACACCATTCATAGATTCCTTCAATAAACACATTCATTTCCTATTTTATGCAGCAGTAAAAAAACAATAAAACACACCATAGCATCACTCACACATTTAACACCGTGATTTTTACGTAGAAACCCAAGACGAGAGAAAACCACAGAAGCATTCTAAGTTATTAATGAGTTGCAATAATTAAATGCTTCATGTATGTGCACGCACAGCATGCATACTTCTCTTCTTCCTCTCTTATAATGGATCTATGCACACAGCATGCAGATCGTTACATCCTCCATGCGACTTTCATATCAACTCTCCACATTTCATAACTTTGACATATACAAAAGCTTTTCAGACTAACAAAAATTGTAACTAATCCTTCAACAAATATGTAACCAGATCGCTAAGCAACCCCAAAATTCCCAACTTATTACATATTTATAGGCTTTGATATCCCTTTACCTTGTTCCCACTACCCATATTTACTAATGTAAGTGGACACAAAAATCTAACTGCCTAACTAACTCCGCAACTTAACATCATCAAAACACTTGTCTTCCTTGATTCTCGACCGCTTCGTCGGAGTTGACCACTTTGGCATACAAATTCACTGTAACCTTGTTCACACCAAAACTGACTTGCCCAAAAAGTACCAAAATTTACCAAAACATCCTAGGGCCAACACAATGCTTTGACAACCGACTGGGTTTAGTTTTTTAGGGTTCTTATTTCTTTCCCATTGTCGGGGACCGAAGTCAATTTTGATTGTATCAAAGGATTGATAGATATTAGCAATATTCATATTAGAGAAACCTTCACTTCTTATAGAGGCTTATCTATATATCGCTTTATTTGTCCTTGAAAGTATTTCCTGAGGAGAGTCTTCTTCCATCGGTCCAGCTTTCCAATAACCAATGGCCACAAGATTTTAGCACCAAGTTCTCCATTCATTAATAGGGGATCTTTAATTACCAATCCATCATGATTTTTGGGGGAATTATGATGTCCCAATTGAGAAGGTGGAATGTTTTTCCATTATTTTTCCCCCCTTTTCCAGAGGAACTTTTGTATTTCCATCGAGATCTGAGACACGACCCCTTTCGGTCCAACAAAGTCAAACATTTGTACATAGGAAAGGTCGAGAGGATAGACTTTATAAGAACTAGTCACCTTGTTGGGTTAGGTCACAATGCTCCTCATTTTTCAAATTTACCTTTGATTTCCTTGAAAATATCACTCCAAATTTCAGAGGAGGGATAGTTGAGGGAGATAGCCATATCAAAATGTTTCAATTTATCTCAAAATTTTGTATAACTGAAGCAAAGAATCTTGGATATTTAGTGCATGGTTGTAGATATGATATTCCAATGAGATGAATATGCATTTATTGATATTTAAGGTTATTCATATATGTCAATGACACTTTAACATAAAACAAAGTAGGTGTATGTGGTTTTCTAGTAGATCGTAAATCGTCTAGTTATCTTAATAAAAAACCATTGTTTTATAAATGTATTCTTGAAATTCTTGGACAATGATTCTGTAGAATACTACTAGGGCATCTTCCATCCGAATGACATAACTTTATACACAAACATCGAAAATTCTATCACAAAGGTGGTTTTTTCTTGATATTCTTTTTTTATTGGAAATTGGTTATATCTAGAAAATCCATTTGTGAACGAATAGTATTCATGTCCAACGACTTTATTAATGATTTCGTCTACAAACGAGGTCGAAAAAGGTTTTGTCAATATTACTTTGTTTAGTCCCCTAAAGTGACACATATTATAAGCTTTTTTGGGTCATACTTTTTTGGCTGGATGACTAATGGGCTATCCCATTCTGCTTTGTCGAATGAGTAAATAATGGTTATTGCTAATATGTTCTAGATTTTTTTTGCACTATATATGTGTACTTGTGGGCTAGTTTACAAGTCCTCTTTTTATTGGTTTTGTGTTCGATATCAATTCAATCTTCATTTCTCCCATTTCCTCACCTAATCATTTTAAGTATTTATATTTGCTTGCAAATACATCTTGATATTCCTTTAACAAAACAATAATTTTTGTTTTTTGCTTCTCCAACCAATGTTGTAATGCCTACCCAAGTTAAGTTAAGTTACTACCATAACCACAGGTGCTGAGGATTAAAATTAAATCCAATAACATTTATGTGATTTACCAAGAAATTCCATTTAACAACATGAACAACAACCACAATAACATTCATCTACATTTAACAAGAATCCACCAACTAGTAACTGATTGAACGTAAATAACTAGGCTTTAAGGCATGCTTTTATATACGTGAAAATTTGATGTTATTTACTTAATTTGAGTCAACATCTTAGCCACCAGCTCCAAGAATGACTGTCGTAACAGACAAAAATGTGAGGGGGATAACTCTCTACCCAAAATACCCTTCAGTCAAAGACAACAGTAAAAAATGATGAGTCATCAATCCATCAATCAATAAAACTATGCCAGACAAAATATCCTTACCTCCCTCGTAATCAATTTGAATATATTATCACTCTTATTCTGCTCAATACCTCCTACTCACCTATAGGAAATACTCACCACATACTCAACAGTAGACCCGTTTCATGCAACATTATCATTAACAAAACATAATCCCATAGGGAGAGAAGAATCCCCATGTAGTCCTCCTCCCCTCCTTGTGAACCCTTTATTAGTAAAAAAAAGTGTATTTGCATGGATGACACTTGCCATCAATGCACTAATCCCCCTTTTAGTTTAATGTATCATATTTCAATGTTAGGTATGCACCTAATTATTTCTTTAATTTATGAATATTTGCCTATTATATATCTATTTTATATGTATATTATTATGCACCTATAATTTATTTTGTTAGATGTGGAATTACATACAACCCCCTTGGGAAACTTTGTCCTGAAGTTACATCACGGATCTTCCTTGCTATTATGAAAGGCCTTGTTTGATATACCTAACCATCACAAAATATGCACAATCATCAACAATATGCACCTAGATAACTGGTACTATTGTGTGCAGGAATAAGTTATTGTGGTCATCATGGGTAAATCTTGTACCTTCACTATTACAAAGACAACACTTTATTTAACTACATGATTGAATAATTTTACTGAATTCCTAGTATGCAATAAAGTCACTTAAATCAAGTCACAACATTGTGCATTAGTTCAATTCATACAATCACACATCAATTCAAACCATTCACATGGTCTACTTCCTCCTTCACGCACCCTCACCCAAAATCATACCATATGATAAACCTTCGAACACCCCAAACACTTCAGATGGTCTTGCTTTCCATGGAACGGGTCCTTTGCTAAAACTAGTATAACTACTATAGCTTCGAGAAGTTGCGAGTATAACCCTCGTCATTTTCTTGAATTATAGCATTAGTATTTAAGCCTCTGAGCTCAACTTCCCTTTCGACTATAATTGGGCTCTATGGCCCCAAGGCCTCGTTTGGAGGGTACCGGGAATTTGGTCTAGTATGCTAAACTATACACACTAGGCGTCTCGAAAGACTAACCTAAAACTCACTCCACAACTCCAACCGAACAATCATCCCTAGGCATCCAAATTCCTACATCATAGCCCAATCGTGAAGTATAATTCCTGCCATCTTCGCGAACTTTCAAAATTCTAAGAGGAAATAACCGGTGACATAGGTTTACTAATTGAGTTTGTCTGCAGCCCTTAAGGTGTTACTTGTATAAATTCTCCTTCGTGGTTATGGACTCCCATGAGATCACTAAATTAATTGGCCCTCCAATTCTAAGGGTAGATTTTGTATGAAGCTCCGCCTCACATCACGTCATCAAAACATTAGTCATAATCATAACATTAGAGAACATATCCTATCAATATGAATAACAATTGACCACATGCTACCACATGCCATCATGAGAACATAATATCATCATAAATTATCAAGGAAGTTATGACATGTTATCATGAAAAATTTACATTACCATATACCATCATATCCATAATAATAGCATGCATAGTAAACAATTGCATGCTACCACATGCCATCATGTGAATGACATTATTATACACTATCATATCCATAATAACACCATTCATAGTAAACCATTGCATGCTATAACATGTCATCATGTGAACATGACATTATCATACACCCTCATATCCCTAATAACACCATAAATAGTATTGCCTCCAAGATTTGCACGTAAACGTGAGAAAAATCTCAATTCACTAAGAGTGGCCTTGGGGGGAAGTCAACAATTTGGGTGCAACTATCATCACAACACTCAACTCCTTTTGTTTAGGCCAACTCCTAAACAAAATCCAAGGGAGGTATACCCTAAAAAATATAAGGATGGTCGCTTTAGAAAAAGTGACTTAGGAATTAAAGAAGAAATCTAGGAAACTAATCTAACAATATATCTTATAGGGATTTAAATGATGCAATCGCTAAGTAGATCAAAGCTTCACATTCATATCATGGATATTAGTTCTTTAAACATCGGGCAAAAAAAATACGATGGCAAAAAACAAGAGATACCTGCAAGCTAGACTAAAATATTAATTAGCCAACATAAAAAAAAAAATGGTATCTAATTTTACTAAAGTGAGGAAGCAAAGTCAAATTTCTAACTTGATGGAGCGATGATTGACTTGCTTGTTAGTTATTATGGGGAGAGGGGAGTTTCTGATATATGTGAGGTGCGTGGAAACGGGTCTGAGATTGATGTCAAATGTGATACCACGTGAAAAGGGGCTATATCGGAGTCACAGGGAATGTCCAATGGTGACACCAATTGAGGGTGTAACTTGACGACTACCAACAGTCACTACCTAGTAGAGTCCCTCAACTGTATAATTTTCCCACATATGACAATATTGGATGTTTATAGTCGTCGTAATATGTCTTTAGAGTGAATTAGTTTTGAGTTTAATCAATGTTAAGTGTTTTTAAAAAGTTTGCTTTGGTTGGATTAATCAAATTTATTACAACATGCATGAAAATTATGTGAGATATAAAAACATATTATAAGGTTCTTTTTCCAATTGAAAGTAAGTATAACTTAATTACCATTCAAAGCAAAATTCTAAAAAAAAATATGCTAAGAAAGAGAAACAAAATAAAAGGCACACACAAAAATAATGCGGAGAGGGGAGTAGGAGGGATATGACACCACCCCCCTACCTGATGGGTTACAACAGGGTATGCAACTCTTAGAATGAATATTGTTGGTCCTTATGGCCAACAATCAGGCTTAGAATTAGAGGAGAAATGAATGTGAGGAGGTGGCGAGGTAATTCCTTGTTTGGCAGGCACCCTAGGGTTTTAAATGGTGGTCGATCTAGGATTCCTTTGGGTTGTGTGCTCATTGTCCAAAACTTGTAAACAAATGTTATAAAAGAAAACTCTAGAATGAAACCCTTGATCTCTCCAATAGGGGGGTCAATCCTGCCAAAAATAGTTAGACTAAAAATAAATAAAGAGGGTTCGAATTTACGAATCTTAAAAGATGTAAGGGTGCGTATCATGAGATTTTACCATTGTCCAATGAGTGCGAAACATGCTAAAATATTATATGGAGGATTATTAGAGCTATACTACAATAATTTACAATGGCATGCAAGTACTAAAATTGCATTCCTATGAAAGTACATGAGATACGTGTAATATTGAAGTAGTTTTAAATGCGTGCACTAACTCTTAAGCTTAGATCTGACATAAGATATAAATTATGTACAAGATCCAAGATATGCATGAGTATATTATATCCAGGATAGATGCAAGTTTTATGAAAGATGATCTTATACTAAACATGTATTACAGACAAAACTTTTTTAATTTTAATGAAAGAAGAGAGGGTTATAGAAGGGTTTGAGAAGAGAGTTTTTTTTAGCTTCAATCGATGGATTTTAATTGAGACTATGTTCATAGATATTATCCCATAAGGAAATGGCTAAAAATGGAAAGGGTTTCTCAAGGATAATCATGAACTACTTGTCGGATAAGAACCTGCATATGAAAATAGATAGTGAGAAGCGGAATAAGGATCCCTCCAATTGTTTCCTCTGGTTCAACCTGTAGGAGAGGGGTTAACACAAGCACATATACAACTGATAAAATACTTATCTTAACTATCTCTCCTACAACCTAAAATAGAATCTAGTAGTAATATATATATATCTATCATGTTTGGCAATAATACCCTTTCCAAGGCCTAATAAAGGAATAGAAATGGAAACTGGCTACTATACCAAATGCAAGTCACCTCAAATTAAGAAAAGCACGTGAAATATCACCATCCACACATTACGAACAACACTTATTTGACCTCTAAATTTTTTCTTTATTAACCATACTTCACTAAATGAGAGATTACCACACAAGCATAGATCTTCCCCAAATGATAACCAACCACAATAGAGACGAGAGGCCTCTTTAAATTGGACGAAAATGAGAGGATGCTCCCCCATTTAGTTCATGCATGCACAGAGGAGAGTGTGACACATAGAGGGTCCTACCAAACCCCTAAGGTGCCACATAGAGGAGAACACGAGCCATAGTGGAGTGAACTAGGCTTGATTACGCCACCAAGTGCCACATATGAGGAGGAGATCATGCAAATANAACCCTAAGGTGCCACATAGAGGAGAACACGAGCCATAGTGGAGTGAACTAGGCTTGATTACGCCACCAAGTGCCACATATGAGGAGGAGATCATGCAAATAGGAATTATATAAAGCAGAGGGGCACCACCTAGAGGACGATCTCATGCACATCAAAACCCTAATGTGCCACCTAGAGGAGTTAACTCCGAATCTAGGAAGGGCGTCCCCTTTTGATGGAGATTGACATGCAATCACTGAGAGATGATGCCACCACTAGGAGTTGACTCAAGAGGAGGGGAACCACCTTTGGGAGGAGACCCCCATGCTGCATGGATAAGGATAGAGTGATACCTTGCTCCCCCAAACAAGGGATAACACATGCATTCACCCCTCCTTTAGCGGGGGGGGGAGGTGCCCATAATATTATTTTTTCAATTTTTGACCCCGTTAACCCTATTACATAGTTAATTACCATTTTTTCTCCTCAAGGGACCTAATAGGTCATGCATGATGGTAGGACCATGGTGACTGGCTAATTTTGGCATTGAACCATAAGGTCTTAGACACCGTCCTAAGGCGTAACACACTATGGATTTGGAGGTGTGAGTGGAAAAACCATGATGAACTCTGATCATTAGGATCTAAGTTCAATTAGGTAAAAAAGACACTCCAAAGTTGTCATAACATGAGTGACTCACTCGGGATAGCCCTTTTACACATGTAATTGATGCTAAAATTTTACAAACAACTTCTTTTGACCATGAAAAAGGAAGTGTAAAATGACATGCAACTGGGAAGAAGGATGCTTGATTTGGATGGGGGACTAGAAGGTCCCTAGATGGATGAAGTCTTATGTCTAGTAAACACCCTATGCAATTTGGGTGGTAACAATTGGCTCCTACTTGAGGACGTGCACTTGATCTTTGCAAAGCGGACAAGGATCCAAAATCTCTAACCTGTGATCTATAAAAACATTTTGATCTTGACACACAAGCCTTTAATAACACATGTTCATATAAAAGGCATCTAAATGAAATACCAGTTGCATTATTAGAAAATGAAACTAATTAAAAAACGAAACTATCATTCCTAAGTACATAAAATGAAATGATTGAAATTAAATGCTAAGGAGCTTATTTTTCCTACTCTAAGCATGAGATGAAGCAAAAATTTATGTGAAATCATAAATCCAATGTAGCCACCTTATTTTATCAATGTTAATATTTTTTTCCTTGTTTGGTTACCAACCAAAACAAGGACACATTAATTATTTGATGCAAACTTGTTGGGATCTTTGTGATGGCAGGGCAGTGTTGTCATCTAAAAGGCTCAGTGCTCAAAAGTTAGTTTTGCATGTGGGGATCACCTCGGGCTAAATTATACAAATAAACCAAATGACATATTTGATTGTAAGGAATAAAATAATGCAGGTTTATGGGGCTCATAAATCATCAAGGAGTTGTCACGGGGCTCATAAATCATCAAGGAGTTGTCAAAAGTAGGAAAAATGGTTTTGGCCCATGGGTTCCACCTTGGGTGAAATTGTGTTTTCAAGTTGAAAGGGTAATTCATGTATAGTGAATGGCTGAGAATGAGTTTTTCAGGTCATTGATCATGTTGGAGCTGACATAATGGAATTTTGAGTTGTATAGATATGAATGCGTAGTAAGGCCTACTTTAGACAAAACTAGACATAGAGGAAGAAATGGTTCAGACATGTTTATTAGGGTCCTTGGACATCATAAAGCTGACAAAATTCAATTCTGATCTATAGAAGTGCAAAATCTAGCATTAAAAAATTCTCACAAAAGTGCCTAGTTGTCCTTTCTGATTAAAAAACTATATCAAGTGGGCATTAAAAAAATGTAGTGCAACCACTCGTTGGAAATCCCTGTGTCTACTTTGCATTGCCTTTGACGACGTGTCATTTTGACTCTGTATGCAAAAATATACATCATTATTACTATAAGAAACCAAAGGGAGGCAATTTTTATGGTTTTGGCCAGGTTTTCCACGCAAAATTCTGATTGACAATGCTCTATCATTCGACATGAAATTTTAGGAGGTTTTTTATGAGGTTGCAGGCTACAATACCACATAGTTTGTTTGATGCGATCCACAGGAGCAACAAAAAAATTATTAACATAGTCCAATTTCGGGTAATTAACAACCACACTTCTGTTGCTCGTAATGCCAAACTGAAACAAAATTTTTGAAGTCAGGGCCTGTGTATCACCTTTATCAATTTTGAGGATCCAGAACGCATCACGGTGAGATCAATTTGCAGATGAAGTTTGGCAAAGGAACTTTGTGCTAAATTTTAACTGCAAAATTATCCCAACACAATCACCAATGGATGACATTGTTCGGGGAATATGTTGACATCCATGATGCTGAGGCGTGGCAAGGCAAAAATTTCAGCGTAGCTCCCAGAATCGCCAACTGAAATAGAATATACAACCATCTCTTTTCTCCACAAAGCTGCATCGTGCAAAAACATGACAGTTCCGCGTTTACAAAAGCAAGTTTTCGGTGCCAGAAGGGTGGTCCCATTAGCAGGTTTATGCTCTTCCAGATGCATGGTTGGTTCCACTTCCAGGCGATGACCTCAGGGCCTCCAAGTCTCTCTCCCCATCATATCATATTAAGCCTGTAGATCAGGTTGGTTCGCACACTCTAGGAGGTAAAAGGAAAGGACCGCCAACGATGAGGATTAGTTTATAAATGGTTTATGGATGATGATCCAACCATTCGGTCGAGGAGAGGGATTGGAATTTGGAATCCCACCCTTGCAAATGGTAGATGGGCCTTCCCTCCTAAACAATCCAACATTCCTCGACGTGAAATGTTATTCCGTTGGATGTTAAAAACTTGGCCACCAACGGTGGCTATGAAGGTTGAACAAGCACAATATACGGTCCATGTGAAGTCTTATCGATAATGTTGATGGGCGTGTTGAGTTAAATCCACGTGCAGATTTCAAAGCATGGTATAACTTATGTCATGGCATAAGTTATTATTATATGCCTCCTTCCAAGCTTGCATTCACATGCACTATGTTTTGCATGGTGAGAAGCCATGGTATATGCTCCTTGCATGGTACAAGTGTTAAATTTGAGCATATAGATCTGTAGACAAACACACAACTCACAAAGAAGATCTCACAATTTACTCAGCCATTGAAGAATGACACAGTGCAAAAGGCTTGCAGCTGTGAATGCTTTCATGGCTGAGTAAATTGTGAGATCTTCTTTGTGAGATCTATATGCTCAAATTTAACATGGTATCAGAGCCTCGACGGACAAGGCACTTCTCCTCCTCAGATCTCCTACTGGATCATTTTTTTGTTTTGCAGGTACAACTTCGAAATGAATTCAACAGTTCCTCTTCTCACCCGATCCTCAAACTATTTTGAATAGGGGGTGAAGATGACTATATGTCTGAGAAGACAAAAACTTTATTCAGTGTCTAATGGATTCGGTAGAAATTCTTTTGAGAGTGATAATGACTGGCTAAAGGCAAAGGATAAAGCTTTTGAAATAATGGAACTTGCTCTTTCTCCTAGCATGCGCTACCTCAGTAGATCTATTAAAGATCCACTGGAAATCTGGAAAAGATTGGACATAACCTTTGGATTTGGAAGCACCACAAGCATCCTTGATCCAAAAAGCTCGGCCTCCACTCTCTCTGATGAAGTTGTTCAAGATGAAGAAGAAGCAGAAACCTCTACACAGTCAATTCGAATTGAAGACAGTCTCCATGCAGTGACTCCTTCTCCTGATGCTCCGGAAGTTCATGAGATCTCTGATATCTCATATTCTCATATTGCTGAAACAGAAGAAGACATTCGAATCTCTGATATTGAAGAAAAATTCTGTTGCACTTCCATGCAAACATTCACCGAAGCTATATCAGACTATGGAGCTCCAGCATTCACTCTCAACAGTCCCAGTGCTTCTCTACCATTGATCGCATGCTCATCTTCTCACAGAACTAGGAAAGAGGAAGATTTTCTGCATCCGCCCGGACACCTGCTCCTAACACTTGGCGTTGTTCTTACCACTCATGGTTTGTTGTTCATGGATGCAACATATCAGTTTCTTGAGTGTTCTTCACATTCTCTGAATTCTCAAGAACCTTTCCTCACTTTTCAGTTGACTTCAGTTGCTCTACA
>LPNX010262792.1:590442-689120 GCA_001517045.1 Pseudotsuga menziesii
TGACCAACTTTAGTTTTTATTGAAATAAATCAAGACCGAAACAGATTTTCCATATATGAAAGCAAATAAATTTCATGCATGTTATTATTGTTCTCTTTTCATGGTTGTGTCTTCAATAATCAATGAATGAACCAATGGATCCTACAACTTCAGTGCCAATTCGGTTTGCTATATAATTGATGTGTGTGAAGAGAGTGTAGAGTGTGCCCTCCTCTTAAGCTCATATCTGTTCATTTCTCCTCAGTTACCTCTCATTGTAGAGCTTGATTATGGTGCATAAAACTATCTTTATGATCGAAACTTGTTGAATCTCCTTGCTATTTGGATTCTTGATTATTCCCCCCTCAAAAAACACAACATAATCATTTTTCCTTTCCTTTAATAAGTAGAAAAAATTAATTCCATGCACCACTAATTTATGCACTATAAATCCAGTAATATCTTCAAATATAAAGTTTAAACATATTGTCCTTAGGTGACCGACTAAGACATTAGTCTTATAGACATTAAGGGTACCCCAATTCTAGCTTGGCTTGATGACCTATAGTGGTGTGGGAAGGTGCATCCCACACAATTTGCCCTAGCCTTGTGCTTCCTCCTACCATATTCCTCCCAACTGTGATATCTAGAGCGAGGTTTTTGTGAGGGGTTGATAGGCCCATGTTATAGATATCAACTACAATCACAATTCCCCTTTCTACTATAATGGAGAAACAATTTAGCATGACCTAACCCTTTTATGTAGAGGTTATGATTTAGCTAATTATAAAGTAATGATGGATATGTTGTAATCTTTCCTTGCTTAGCGTGCTTTTAAGAGAGCTAGCAGTTGATTTAGTATTATATATGATTAAACGCATATTCTTTTGAGCTAAGCATAAAAGCAAGATCAGCAAAGTCAGTTCTAGATGTCCACGAGAAAGAATGAAGAAGCTCGAGATCAATTCAAGAGACTGCAAGTCTCCCTTGATTTTCAGAGAATGTTGGATGTGGAGAAGATTGACCTCGAGATCGCCAATGTAGATATTTTATGATATTTTGAGTTTTTGTAATAAATAGAGACTCGTGCCTCATGCAAGATGGTTAGACATAGTTACATACATTTTACAATAGACTTCCAATATACATCACAACAGTCAAGTTTGTACTTTTGATGATGAATTCTTAAAGCAAATAATGGCAAAACCGTGGTTACAAAATTCGTGAGTTTATAGTTTAATTCAGCTCCTGTAACACACTTTGAGGTGGGCCCCCTCATCGTGTTGAGCAGGAGTTATGTTTTCCTTCTCATTTTAGCTTTAAGCATTTCTCTACTTTGATTAAGTAGATAATTTCATTCCGTTCAAAGATCATTGTTGTTTTGATTTATTTAATGATTTGGATCAATGGATTAGAATGCATAGGAAGTTACATCTTAGATTCGATTTCTAAAAATACTATGTTTTCTTCTGTAGATTTGAATAAAGGTGTATGTAGTCTATAGATTGATTCTATAAAGCACAATTTAGCCATATTTATATTTCATAGAACAATCATTCCAGTTTTTTTATTTAACTTAAATCCTTTAAAACATTTATGTGTTGTATAGTAATCTTGATTGCCTTTGATTAAATTTCCAAAACATTTCTTAGAATAGATTAGATTAATAGATTAATCATTTCATGCTTTTATAATTTAGTTTCAGTTTTGTAAATCAGATCGTCCATTGCATAAGTATGTGTTTTCTTCTTGCTTTCATAGATTAGATTTTATATGCTTTCTACACCATTTCACATAATAAATTTCCTGCTTAAGAGTAATTTCCAATTTCATATAATAGTCCACTAGATAGAACTCTCTCAGCAGTTGCACATATTGTGCCTAGCGCCTCTTAAGTTTGTATGATCCTTGGTCGATAATTAAAGTAGGATTCCTAAACTGTGAGCCTATAAAAATATTATCATATCAATAGCCCACCATTTTTTGGCGTCGTTGTCGAGGATGTGCTAAAACTCTAAAATAAGAGAAGAAAAATAATAATAATAAAAACTTATAAAACGTTTAAAAACCTAAAAAAAACGAACAAGCAGAGATTAAAAACCTAGATCTTGTCTACCATGTATGCCTCAGCAAAGGAGGGACACATTTGGGTGTTTTCTACCTAACCACCACATGAGTGAAACTAGCTCAGAGAGCTTCCACTTTGGAGATTTCCCCAGCTTTGACGAAGTTGATTCCAGCTATAACTTAGACCTCAATAATTTCTTCACCAACTCTAGTTCCAATACCACTATAACTTATGAAGAAGAAGAAGAAACCAAGGAACTATTCACCTTTCCCATTAGTGTACCTCGAGGGGAGGCTTGAATGAAAAACATCAATCCTGCCAACCTCCCAAATTTCCATGGCTTGACCTCAGAAGACCATGGTACCTTTGTGTTCGAGTTCGAGGTAATTTGTAAATCTTTTGGCTAAAAAACAAAGGCCCAAGAGTTGAGGCTTTTTCCTTCAACTTTAAAAAATCCGGTACTCAGATGGTTCATGAGTTTAGAAGGGAACAACATTTTTACCTGGGTCCAAATGAAACAGATCATCTTGGACAAATACAGAGATTATTGCAAGGCAAAGTACACAAGAAATGAGATTTTTAGGATGCAACAAGGAGATAAGGAATCTTTGGAAGATTATGCACAGGGATTCTATCTCAGCTATAAAAGAGCAATTAATTGTGCATTGGATGAAGAGCCATTGAAATTAGTACTCCTCAGAGGAGTCGGGGTGAATACCTATACCTATAAATCTTAAACCTGTTGGGTGATGAAGATATCTTCCAAAAGACCTTTGAGCAAATCGTACAAATATTTAAAAATTACTCAAGGTCTAAAAAGGGGAAAGCAAGGGTGAGAGGCATAGCCCCGCCAGCAGGTGGATCCTCCTTCCAGGTACCAACCCTAGCCAAATCCCATATAGGAAACCTTCTAGATGACATGAAAACCGACATCCTATAGTCACTGGAAATGCAATTTACAACTCAAGAGGAAATAGGACGAGGTCAATCAAGCACTAGTTGTTTTTTGTCCAAAATGTAGGAAGAAACATGAAATAGGTCAATGCCCATTAAATCTGATTGAAGTATGTGGGTTATGGACAAAAAATCATGCAATAGACAAATTCTCGTTGCTTCCTTCATGCAAAGCGGCTATGCAAGATCCAGGATCAGAAAATCACATAAAACAACTATGTTTTGTCAACCAACATCGAAACAGTTTCTCTAGGGCATTTCAGCCTAATTATCAAGTTTACTTCAATCAGGAAAATCCTTACGAGGCACCTGATTGGAATCCAATAACACAATCCTCGTGGACTATGCAAGCAATCCTGAATCAATGGCAACAAAACCAAAACCCATCAATCAAAATCAACAATATTTTGCTCGGTAATACAAACAGTACCCTCCACATTTCCACAACCACAACTAAATTATGGAAATCAATATCCTTCTTCAAATTGGAGACCTCAACCACATCAGGTTGTCATCATGCCTCCACCACAAAACCAACTGCCACCAGAACACCTCCAATCCCAGCTCAGCCCATTCCAAACTCAAATAATAATCGACCAAACCAGCTAGTTTACAATAGTGAAGTAATGTAATTTCCAACTTACGTCATGGAAACACTCGACTTGAATGAAGTAAACTTGAGATCAAGTAAAGTCATACCAGACCCGCCGCCACCTACAGAAGTTGAACAAGGGTGCTCCCAATACCAACAACCTGTAATTGTGCATCTCCCGGAAGAAGAACAAAATGAAGATAAACCAGAAACCCCTATTGTTCAAAACTCCCCCATTCCCTGACAAATTAAAAGAAAAAGTTCGAGTGGAAACAAAAATGCTATTCTTAATGAACTAAAGCACATAAACATACAAATTCCCCTTCTACAGACCATCAAAGATGTAACCATTTGCAATAAATTAATAAGAGAAACCTGCATAAAAAGACCTGAATAGAGAAAAGGGATCCTCCCACCATTAATGTTGTAGGGAAACTTGCAGACCTCATGCTGGGGAGGTCCGTCAACCCTAAGTTTCTAGACACAGGAATCCCTATAGTCAATGTAAGCATCAACAAAATTCATATCACAAGCAGTCTCATTGATTTAAGGGTCGTGGTCAACATAATGACAGAGGCTACAATGTTGGCCCTAAATCTGCAATCCTTAATTAGGCCAACATCAAAAAAACTTACTGCCACTATCAAAAACCACTTTTCGCACACGATGGTATGGTACTCTACTAGACACGTGGTGCCTACCTTTACATTTCAGAGGTTGATATCTCAGAGATTGGTAAGAGATTTAAAATACCATTGTTTGAGCTTTCAAAACCACAAAACCACCTCTATGAAATTGTTTTACTGTTTTTGCGATGGATTTGTTTTTTGCACATTTTCTAGACGAAAATTTTAAGCCATTCTCAACAAGTACACTCTGGTATCATCAAAATTTAGCATTCTAATATATTTGTGCATCATGGTTGGTAACTACGCCCCAATAGTGGTAAATTTAACTACTATAAACTGTTTATACAAAAAAATTGCCCATTTTTTCCAAAACTTGATTTTTAAACACCATTTTATACCACCAGATTCAAATTCCTTTATTCTATGCCCATTTCAAATTAGTACCCTTACTTTTAAGGGTCATTTAACAAACAAATGGCCTGTAAACTACAATTTCCTTGAATCTTCCCCATTGTGGATTTTTGTCAACACTTGACATACAATAGTTATTGTGCAATCTGATTTTTTCCCAAACAACCCCAATAAAGCTTTGATATCACTCTATAACATACCCCACCACCCCCTGTTGAGGTGATGGGGTAGTCCAATGTTTCTATAATCATTTAATCTTTTATGTATTACTCAAATTTGCATTCACCTACTTAACAATTATTTAACAAAAGTACTTCTCTAATAATAATTCACCTAAATTACTTGTTATAGATTATGCATGCACTCCTATCATGAATTCACACATAATATCCCACTAAATCCATGCACAAATATTTTCATGATCAACAAGTAAATAAATTCATGACAACAATATAAACCAAGAAATTCAAGCATAATTATTGCTTATTTTTATAGTAAAATGGTCCTCATACTAGCTACAAGTTAAGGACATTCCTCTCAACTGTAAGCAATCACGCTTACTCTTTCTATGACAAAGGCCACCCTCGAGCTAGGGCTATCATTCCACGAGGGGTGAAGTACCAAGCTCTTCTACCAACCTCTGTTCATGCAACCTTCTCGTGCAAAAATCCCCTCCACAATTGTCCCAATCCATTAGCACTCACCCCCCATCAGCCTACACAACACATGGAATGGGACCCCCTTCTCTGCGTCGCAATCCCTTGGGTTGTCCACATTCCCTTTCAGTGCTCTGACACAGGATGACAAAAGAGTCTCCATGCTAAGACTCCAGGGACCTCAGTTGCAGGACAAGTATTTCTCGTGAGGGCACCACGTCCATCAATATTGGTTTCCACAAAGTAATTGGCAGCAAGTAATCATTCATCTTTTCCCGCAATGTACCATCCAAAAACCAATGGGAATGGTGTAACTGAATGAATGCATTCTTGAATGAACTCAATTCTCACATTATTTATGCATCGTTTTTACTTGCCATGTAGCCTCTCCAAAGGAGGCCACTTCTGCCCTTTTTAATCCCATCTCATGGTAATTAACTAATGATTAATCAAATGATCCCTCCCATAACATGGTTGAGGGACCTTGGGTTAAATTCGCAACAAAGGTTGACAAGTATGGCTAAGAACCTGGGTTAATACCAGCTAGGTTCATCTCCCCTTAGCCCCATCTTTTAATTCCCCCACTTGTGGAATCATAACCCCCTTTCTCTTCTTCATCCTTCTTCAATTGCAGTTGTCAAGGATTTTGATATTATTTGTAATGTACACCATTTATTAGAATATTCATGGTCTCCTAGACCATTTATGTCTGGCATCTAACCACTGCATCATTACATACATAATTACAACATAGGGTCAAAATGAGGTGTTACAACATAGAACTGAATTACCCCTTTCTCCACTAGGTTTACACAAAATTGGCATCCCTATGCTCGACTAAACCTAACCCACCATCACATAGGGGTGTTCCCCTTGCCGAGAGTATGTCGATTGAGCACATAAACATGCAGAACCATGCACTGTGCAGCACGTGGAGGAGAAGAAACATGGCTACCAATTTCATTTGATCGGAAAAAGAGATGTGGCCGATTTCAAGCTGTGATCATTCAGACATAGCTCAGGTAGACTTAGACTTCGATGAGAGGATGTTTCGAATAACATAATGGATTAGAAGAAATTTGCAGTGCAAATTAAATGAAAAAATGGCACTGTGAAAACTACAACTGCATTTTTTTTGCCCATTGTGCATTTTGGCTCTTGAAAACTAAGACGAACGATCCTCACACCTAAATTTAGAAAATTTTGTCTCAGCTCTAGGTACGACACCATGAAACTCTATTTTCAAGCACACGGCATGGTCCACATTCATAAACATTTTGAAACCTGTGTGCTCTACATGGAGCTGAAATAACTATGGTGTATGTAGCCCTTGGCCTTACTAACAATCTTCTAAAATGGTTTCTCAATTGAGGAACTGGATAGAGATCTGTCCAATTGACTTTTTCCTATAAAACAAGCCAAAATAACCATTAAATATGTATGCACCATTGGCTTCTGAGATTCAGAATATACTTTCCTGCACACAAAGGTTGAATGACGTGCAATGAAAAGCAACACATCACAAACAAGAGAGTTTTCCAACGGCTGGCTGCACAATAGTTTTTATGCCTTTCTGAAGTACTTTTCTAAGCAAAATGGGAAACTTTGTATCTTGGTGGGGATTTTTAATAGCTGCATTTTTGTATTTCCAAGGTCAAAATTGAATTCCATCAGCTCCATAACACTCATTGACCTTAAAAAAAACATGTTTGAGCCAATCCTTTCCTTTAGATAGGTCGTGCTGCATGTACAGTTTGGCCACAATTATTTTAATACAAATCCCTTCACTGTTACTGTGGAGAAAAAAAAAACAATAATTAAACATGTTTATTGGTCAGCGCACATTCAAAATCTACATAACTTTAAAAGATAGAAATTTAGGCAAATACATAATCTCACTAGAAACACAACCACATTTGTCTCAAACATAGGTTAAGGAACATTCATGGTACTTGGAATACATGTATCATGTATGTGATACCATAAAAATGTAATAATTCACCACAAGTGCAGTACTATGACAACATGCAGGCATATGTCCCCATCAGCATATGTCCCAGATGGCCCAAAATACAAGACTTGATCAAAGATGGCTTCTATGACTGAGCAGACAGATTTGATACATTGTAGCCTTGGGAAGCAAAATCAGCTTGATCAAATTGCATAAATGGAAAAATGCCAACCTCAAAATGTTGAGTCCAACCCATTCGGCCTGTGTATATTGAAGGAAGTTTGACTAGCAATTAGCCTATCGATGGATCAAACACCCCTCCACAATTTTGAAAACCACTTAGTTTGGCATTTATAATAGAAGGATTTACAATTTACCAAACTATGAAAATTATTATTTTAATGTTAAGAGTATGCATTACCTGTAGAGAAGCATAAAATATCCTTTCAAAATCCAATCGAATAGAGTATGCAAATGTCCCTTCAAACAAGATCTATGGAGCCGATAACAAGGTAATATCACTCATTTTCAATTATCTTTTGCCAATTTACTCTCTTCCCGTGTGGATGAATGCAGGAAGGATCAGAAAGGAAAACTAATAATGCCATGTCCCCGTCCCAATGAGACTACTAGTTAGCAATGTTTCACCCACCCACTAGTTCCCTAGGTTGGGGAGGAGACATTAAATCTTGCAATAAGGGAGCTATGGGACCTAAGAGAACCTTAGTTTGTCATTTACACATTAAATTGGGTCATACAAATAATAAATATGGAGAAAATAAAGTGGCATTGCTTCATGAAGACATTTGAAGGTTCATGGAGACCTTGGGTGGCTAGATTCTTCCTTACACATGTCATGACTTAACCCCAAATTCAGAATTATGAGTAATGGAACGTTCTTGAAAGGTGAAGAGGTGTCAAGTAACATACCATGAGCCCAAGGATTCGAATAGGTGAAGAGGAATAACTCCCCATGGAAGAGGAAGAGGCTAGGAAGAAGCTAGGTGCCACTTGGAGAGAGATTCCCTGCGTTTTATGACAACAATGATGGAAGATTCTATGACAAATCAGACCTGATTGCAAGGCTAAAAATAGCCTCCAAGAGGGCGCACTTGAGGTTTGGTGGCAGTAATTCGAATTTGGAGGAAGATGAAGGGTTGAGGAGAAGGACAAGTGTCATGGAGGTTACTAAACATCAAGGATGAGTTGGAGAAAGCCTATGGGAGTGAATTTGACCTTGGAGGGCATTAGGAGGGTTATAAAAATATGTCATGAGGAATGAGAATGGCTTTTGATCATTTGAGAATTTGCCTTTGGCATTTTGGAAAGCACTAGCTTGTCCATTGCACGGTGAGTGCTCACTTGCCCTACTAGCAAGCCAATTTTGAGAGAGTTAGATTCTCATACAAGTTGTTTGTTGGAGAGGCCACCCTGGCCTCTCATTTGGAGCTTAATGGATATGTTGTTAATGTAGATAGGAGGCTGCTACTGTTCGTGACCCATCTCTCCTCCCATTCTCTCAATACCTACATCAATATTTCCATATTTATCTATGATGGCGCACTTGTGTGAATGGTGGTTGCGCCTTGTTGATTCTAGTGGGTGCCCAAGCATGGGTGAATGATTTATGGCTCTATAATGTCTCCCGTCCTCTCTGTAAGTCGAAATTAGCAGAAAATTCATATGCAAATGTCCACATTTCCAGGCTATGGTGTGACTAGTTTCCATGTGTTGGTTCCTCAATTCAGTGGAGTTGTATATCTAATTTGCGTTGCGACTTGGCTCTGATGTTATATGATGTTGGTGAGCTTTTGATATGCTATTGATGGTCTACATTCTTTGTGCTCTGTTCTGAACCGTTACATATAAAATTTATGAGTCAAAATTAAGTTATTACATGTTATTTCCCTTAAGTAAATATCACTGAATTTATGGATTTGAATATGAAGCTTGACATCTCTGTTACAGAACTCATAACCACACCAAATGACAGTAAATGAAGTCTAATATCAGCCCCCATACTCTGTCTGACGAGTTGGGAGGGTCGCATAGGAGTTGGAGAGCCATTTCTGCTCACACCTTAGGGAGGAATTGCACCACAAATTACTGGTAATTTTATCATTTTTGTCCATGTCCCCAAACCAAGTTGCATATGTCTATAACCTGTTATAAAGTGACCAGAGAATCCATTGAGTGGTCCTAAGACTCACCATATCAGTCCCTTCCAAATTTGAGACCCTCTTGTGTCATTCGAAGCCCCTAGAGTCAAGACAATTTTTCCCTGAATTTTTCCTTTGTTTGGAAATTTTGAATTGGGTCATTACAAATAAGGAAACTGCAGTACACATGGAAAAAGCTTGTGACAAAAATTTTCCTCCATGTTTATTTAATATATCCTCACAAGCATGCATTATCTTTCATGAGGCCAGACATGAACAACATAATGCATAGTACCCAAGATGGCTAAAGCAGAATTTTTTCTATGGTCAAGTATGATTCTTTCAGTAGGAATGTGTTCAAAAGTATGATTCTTTCAGTAGGAATGTGTTCAAACACAATAGACTACAGATACTTGATATATAAGTATCTAAACTTTATAAGACACGCAACCTAGCACAAACAGAAAAAATATGACTCCTCAAAATCATACTGAATTTACATTGAGACATGCCATCTGTATAAAATGCAATCTTGCTGTTAACAGAGAAAACTCTCTGAAATCACTCTGATTGTAAAAGACAAGCCATCTGTGTGAACCTGGAAAACCGATATCACCATTAAATAAACCAATAGCTATTGCTCGGAATATTTAGAAACTAATTCCTTGCATATTATTTGGGATATGTATTACAATATTTTTAATTTTCAAATATTTACGAAGTACTCTATCCATTACGATACCAACATAAAAAGATATTCTCTACACCTTTCAAAATTTGCTATCGATGTTATGAGACAAGATTTTCTAATCCATGTACATAATACTGGCTCCCAGCTATTCTTTCTAGCATTTCTTATTGCCATTGAATATTTACAAGTCGAGAGACAGTTGATGGGCAACCAATTAACTACTGGACAAAGAGGCTAGTCTTGTGCAAATAAAAAAAGCAAAAGCTAATGGCTGTGATTCTTGAACTCCTATATATTGTGGTACAAGGATGCAGTAAACGTCACACCCATGGATGCTGCAAAAAGCGCCACTATACCAGCTGGATTACTTTCTCGCTTTACAAAACATCTTTCCCCTGTTGCGATAAGCTTATGACGTCAACTTCTATTGAAGCATTAGATGTATCTAAGACAAAAAGAATAAGGAAAAGCTCATCGTGAAACTGATAATTCTTCAGCATTTTTATACATGCAAACAATGCTATGTAGAAAAAATAAAAGTGACGAGACCTCACCTGCCCAAACCATGATTCCTACAGAAGCTCCAAGGCCTAGGATATAAGCATCAATACCTGTCCGACTGTTGATGCACAATAGCAGTTATCTTATTTGTGAAGATAATCAGAAGTCAAGGGCCAACAAAAAGATGGGTAGTTTAATCAATAAAAGTTTCATGGGCAAAAAATTTACTTACATCTATCATGTTTGTAAGGAATGTATCTTTTAAAAACAATATGGGTTTAAGTAGTAAATTCAAAGCTATAATATACAGAGTATGCAGAAAGCTCAAGCCCCATAAAACAATACAGAAATGAACATTGTCAAAAATTCATATTGACTTGTGCAGTTAAAGCCATTAAAATAACAATAGTGGGTATAAACAAATTTTATAACTTCAAACACAAGTTGAACAGAAGTTTCCATAGTTTAGAGTATAAAGATATGGATCCTGAAATCCAAAAAGGAAGCACATTAACATGTATGCAAACCACATATTATGAATCTTTGTACCATGTCTGACACTTTTCCTTGTGGGAAACTCTGTACAATGTTTAAACATAGACGTCAGCCAATTGGCCTTAATGTTATTACAATCTTAATAATACATATTTGATAAGATAAATATATTGGCTGATCATACCAGAAGTGTCCTGCTACATTAATCTGAGAATGCATCTCAAGTCTGGAGAAATCTTTAAACACTGAAGTGCAGAATTTTACACAACAGATATCTGCACTGGATGTAAACCACTTCCATACGAATTCACTTTGAGATATAAATACCTGTTAACCCCCAGTTGTGCCTACACTACCGGAGGGTTAAGATCCAGCAAGATTCCATCAGGCTGGTCACATTGTTCGTTGATCCAAGCATGCACATTGATCAGGAAGACCACATGACATGGATATTCATGTGTTGGGTTTGAAAAAGAAGCAAGTCCCAATGAGACTGCTTGTTTGCTTTTTTATTCTGTTTTTTCTTTCTGGCATGTCTATGATTCCTATTTTCTTTATGTGACAGGTACAGGTTTAATGTCAATGGTTCCCGAGCATGCAAATGAGGGGTGGCCCAAGGTTCCGGTGAATGAAGACTAGTGGTGAGTTATGATCAAACAAAAGGTTGTTTTTCAGTGTGACATGAGGTAGCCAGATGGTGATACTTATGTGAAGAAATTTCAGGAAGCACAGACCATGTCAGTTAATCTATTAATACAAGACTGCTCCTTGCATGTTTACTGATAATGGTTACATTCACATGTTCTTTTGTCAAAATTAAATGCAGCAGCCATCATATCTAAGGCCACTGTTCAGCAAGTTATATTTGCCATGCATAAATGCCTTTATAATATATATGAACAACTTGCCTGCAAGTCAGCCAGTAATGAGGGCACACTACATCTATTCTCGGGCAGCAAGTTGGGCACTAATCCAAAGGGAGTCTGGGCAGCATTAAGAAGGCACATTGGTAGGTGGTTACATTCACTTTTCCTGGTGGCAATAGGCGCTATTATGAGTGCCATTTCTAGTCCTTCCTCACTTATTGATAATAGAGTGCTAGCTATACCATCTAGGCCATCTGTGCTCAGTCTTTTGAAGAATTAACAGAAAATCTTGAGGAAGTAGAGGTTCAAATATTGGCTAAACAAAATTAACTTTGCCTATTTGAGACAGTACAGAAAACCTTTGGCTCGCTTTCAAGAAGTCACGAACCAATATGCACACGAGAAACAAGCTGTGGATAAGTTGCTGAAACTACGAGATAATATTCAATCATCGTTCACTGCAAGTACTGTAGCAAAACTACTAGTAGTAGCAGTAACACAAGCAAGCTTGTGGGTGAAGATTCTAAGAAAGAAAGTCCAAGAGAAGATATTCTATCGGATGAGAAGGATAAATCAAATAGAAAGATGTGGTTAAATCTCAATTTCAGAGGAGAGAAGAATAGCTGAAATTTCCTAAAAGCTATAAGACAAGTATCGGTGTCTTTGGCTGTTCACAGACCAACAATTGGTGGCTGGAAATTTCAAGAGCTGCTGATAGGTCACCTATGAAGAACCACCAAAATATTGTTAAAGAACAAAGTCAAAAAAATTGAAGGGATCAGAATGTAATAATGTCTTGAAAAAGAGATTTGATGCATGTTTTAATCCTTAGAAACTGAGCATATGTCTGATATACAGTTTGCTGTTTCTGTTGTACCTGAACTCCAAAAGACAAACCTGCTCCAGAAGCATAGAAAGGTAATGCACAGGAAGTAAGAGATCGGTTGGCATAGTTATGTTCCTCCTTCAGAATACACTGGAAGTGGTTAATCGAAAGGTTATAATGGCTGTGTATAAATGCTTTGTTCAAACAGCAGCTGCATGTTATAGTTTGCATGGCACATGCCTTTTATGTGGCAGCTGCATCTTATAGTTACCATGCCTTTAGAGAAGCAGCTGCTTGTCATCTTTTGCATGCTAGTTTCTAACAGTGTGCATTCTTAAAATCTGCCCAAAGGCGCACTTTCCAAGAAGGATATATCCCTTCTTCCAGCGAATCAAACCATGCAGAACATGAAGGATAGTTTAGGTCCAGTTCATTATTAGTTGCATGGCATGTGGTGGGTTATTTTACACTTAATTGCATGCTATACTCTAGCCATGACCATTTAAGACGAATGCACACAAGTCTATCATGAAAATGGATTTCAACCATGCGATTTGGGCAGCTGGAGTAAAGGGAACTATTGCCATAAAACTGGAACAGTTGCATTGAAGTTACCTCCAGCAAATCAACAGTTATTCACTAGCGAGAAGTGGGGTAGTGGCATGTGACTGGCTTGTCAAGACTGATAGAAAATCACTGAATAACATGTGGCCATGGTTACATGTCTGAGTTGCCAGATGAGGAGAAGCAGTGCACATGCATTCTCAGACCTAGGGTGCATTTATCAAGGAGACATTCATTTTGTGAGCACTATTTTGGCTGCAGCAGAAATCTTTTCACTTCTCCATACACTATTCTCTGACCACCACCCTCATTTGCTGTTGAGGAGACCATCGGCAGCCTGTTGCATGTCAGCCACTATGGTGCAAACAGTCTCTTGGTAACATATGATAAATTCAATTATTCTTTATATTAGCTCTTTATTTCATTGGATGCAAATGGTCAATTGTTGGTATATGTTCAGTGCTTTTAACTTGTTCTTGTTTTGATTTATCCAAATCGCTCAAGACACAATTTCTTTCAGTCCATCTCATTTGTTTTCTGGTCATATTCTCCTTTAAATCTTGTTCTCAACCTTCCAAGCTAAGTATTTTGAAATAAGCCTCGCTCTTCGCCAATTCTAGGACAGTTGAAGAGAAGAGCTTTAGCACGTTGTTTTCTCTAACTTGTTCATGCAGAATTGCAGATCAAACTACAGTGTGTGACCTCTAGGTAACGTATGATAGATTCAATTAATGCTGTATACTAGCTCTATATTTCATTGGGATGCTAATGGTCAATTGTTGGTAAATGTTCGGTGCTTTATCTTGTTCTTGTTTTGATTTATACAAATCGCTCAAGAAGCAATTTCTTTCAGTGCATCTCATTTCTTTTCTGGTCATATTCTCCTTTAAATCTTGTTCTCAACCTTCCAAGCTAAGTATTTTGAAATAAGCCCCCTTCTTCACCAGTTCTAGGATAGTCGAAGAGAGAGCTTTAGCATGCTGTTTTCTCTAACTTGTTTACGCAGATTTGCAGATCAAACTATAGCACCAGCGTGTGACCTTTAGGGGCACCCCCCTTGGACTGGAAAAGCAACAATCCGGAACCAAGAGGCATCTAGCTGTGACAGGACTAGATAGCCTGTAATTATTGTGTGACTCTGTGGTACAGATCGACAAAGCTACCTCAAAATCACATTTATATCATAAACTTTTTCCATCTAGACACTTTGCCCGAGGAAAGCCAAGTACAATATTTTAAGATACATATTGGACAAGTTCATCACTACCCTAAGGAATGATAACAAACTGTCATTGCATTCCTTAACATTTAGAGAATTTAGTATTAAACTCTACAGAACATATGCCTTTTCAAGGTCTATAAATACGTTCAATCTCTTCCATCCATGATGATGTGGTCTTTGGTTAGGAAAAACATATCCAGTTCTAGGACAGTCGAAGAGAGAGCTTAAGCACTGTTTTCTCTAACTTGTTTACGCAGATTTACAGATCAAACTACAGCGTGTGACTGCTAAGGGCACCCCCCTTGGACTGGAAAAGCAACAATCCTGAACCGAGAGGCATCTAGCTGTGACAGGACTAGATAGCCTGTAATTATTGTGTGACTCTGTGGTACAGATCCACGTGATAACAATACCCCAAGACACTTCACAAAGCTACTTCAAAATCACATTTATATCATAAACTTTTTCCATCTAGACACTTTGCCCGAGGAAAGCCAAGTACAATATTTTAAGATACATATTGGACAAGTTCATCACTACCCTAAGGAATGATAACAAACTGTCATTGCATTCCTTAACATTTAGAGAATTTAGTATTAAACTCTACAGAACGTATGCCTTTTCAAGGTCTATAAATACTTTCAATCTCTTCCATCCATGATGATGTGGTCTTTGGCTAGGAAAAACATATCCAGTTCTAGGACAGTCGAAGAGAGAGCTTAAGCACACTGTTTTCTCTAACTTGTTTATGCAGATTTACAGATCAAACTACAGCGTGTGACTGCTAAGGACACCCCCCTTGGACTGGAAAAGCAACAATCCTGAACCGAGAGGCATCTAGCTGTGACAGGACTAGATAGCCTGTAATTATTGTGTGACTCTGTGGTACAGATCCACGTGATAACAATACCCCAAGACACTTCACAAAGCTACTTCAAAATCACATTTATATCATAAACTTTTTCCATCTAGACACTTTGCCCGAGGAAAGCCAAGTACAATATTTTAAGATACATATTGGACAAGTTCATCACTACCCTAAGGAATGATAACAAACTGTCATTGCATTCCTTAACATTTAGAGAATTCAGTATTAAACTCTACAGAACATATGCCTTTTCAAGGTCTATAAATACTTTCAATCTCTTCCATCCATGATGATGTAGTCTTTGGTTAGGAAAAACATTTCTGCCAGTTAAACTAGAAAGATTTTTTAGATCTGATATCAATGCAATTAAATAAAGCATATCAATATTAAACAATGGGATATTCACTTTAGATAGGTATATTTTAATCTGCATTTGAATGTGCATGCCTAAAATGCCACTACTCCAAAAGGCCAAATAGGACCCATGGAATCCAATCTAGAGAATTTTCATATGCTTCATTCTTAGTCAAGTTGCAAAAAACATACAAAAGAAAGAAAGAAAGAAGGGAATTATACTAATGTTAATTCCACTCATTTCCATTAATTCGTTGTCACAACTATCTCTAGGACTTAATCCCAACCACTTAAAGGGAGTCTTTTGTGTGGTGATCATCATGGACTTTGGGCAGATTTATTGATTAGAAGGCAGCATACACCTTTTAGGAACACTCCCCCGAGACTAGAAAAGCACCAATCTGAGCGAAAAGGCATCTAGTGGTGAGAGAGCTGGGTGGCCTATAATTATTAAGCAGGTCTGCTGGTGCAGATTTGCATGATAAAAAATTGGCACCATTGTCATCAATCCTCGGATATTTGTAACGACATCAGTGAGGTTTACTTTATTTGTTTTATATCTTTATCACACCTGGAAAGTCCATTGCTGTAGGGATTTACCACGCTTGACAACCTCAGACGATCTTCAGGATTTGACCCTGCAGAAGGCACACTTTTGCGCCTAAACAAACATGAACATCTATTCTGGAACACAAGGGTAGATGACCTCCTAAGTATCCCTTGGCAACTCCATTGTGAAAGGACCGTGAATGATCATGGGCACTGAATACACACGATGGGTGCAAGATAATTTATCCCTCATTTACAAGCCTTCTCACATTAAAAAGGGACAAGAAAAAACTATGCCTGTGTTTCATGCTAGATTTGTCAAGGCATTGCATAAATCCATCTCTAATTCTGACCAAGAACATTTTGGTGGATTGTGTATGCCTCTGCTTTTGATTCATAGCTTCGCTCCCTCTTATAGAGTGAGAACCCAACAAGTTTAGGGCAAGTTTTTTGCATTGCCCTAAGAGTGCAAGAATTTCTTGCTGCTGAGAAGGAACATAGTAGTGGAACCGTTGCATGTGATGAACCTCTTGCTGTCACATCCATAGTAGCGGGGCAGCCATGATGCAAATCAGGCCTGTCAGAGGCATGAGTCAGTCCTTTGGTTGAGTTGAGCACATTTTTCTTACAGTGGTGGATTATTTGTAGAGTTTACAGAGCAGTCCAGCAATATCCCATTTCATGACTTGGTCTTGCACGACCCCATTGAGAGGACTTGGTGTGGCTATGGTTCACTTAGCAGCACAGGCAGTTAATATTGTTCTCCCTTGCCCTTGAGCAGTCAGAGTTGGTCTTCAGGCTTATATTCAGAGACAGGTATATGGATGAGCAGGTACACATGTTTATTGGGGTGCTATTTCTTGTCTGTCTTGGCCATATTATTAGCTTTAACTCAACATGGTGACTGGCATTGGTGATTATATGTTATTGGGTGTCTTATGAACTTGTAACTAAGAGTAAATGCATGATCCTAAATCTTAAGGCATTTTCATATGCTCACTAGTATTGCCTACTTTATGCAAACTTACCCTTGCCTTGATGCATTGGCGCCATCGTTTCACTTTCCTCCATCCATCCAATCTACTTCCATTTATGGTTTTATCCTTGACTTATGACTTGGACTTGTGAGATTGATGAGCCTTTCCCCACTTTGGCCTCTATGCATGATAGATTCCATGTTTTGTTTGTGTCTCGGGCCTCGGCTCTAGAGTGACCGGGCTTTTTCCTTTAGTCCTCAAACCAAGTACCCCCTAAATTTGTTGAAATGAAATGAAATGCATCGGAACGCATAAATGCTATATCTAAATGATGCAAAAGGCCAATTGCGATTAGTTGTGTTTGTAAACACTAGGCCTAAATGAAATTAAATAAACCTTATTGTAGGTAGTCAGTGGCCAAGGGATGAGCACCAATCCTTTGTATGATGTAAGACCATTTGCCCCTACAGGGAAACAGGGTGGCAACTCCATCGAGGCTATAGACGCTTGCTGGAAGCGGAGCTAGGCAGAGTCATTATCTGGGGCCCACAAGGCTATCTAGGGCACCTGTCCTTAGAGGTTGGCTAGTGAAAGAAAGGTCATCTTATGAAATGTGAAATGTTTTGAAAGCGAAATCAATTGAATTGTGAAAAGGATGCTTGTTAGAGTCTATTGGAAGCAAGCCCAACTACTCTACCCATTTGTGAGAAACCTGCTTTCCCTAGAGTTTTATGTCATAAATATTGTCACTGTGGTTCCTTGTATCCCTTGCTACTCTAAGAGATCACATGGTTGAAGTCAAAACAAGTCAATCCCTCTAACCTAGCCTTGTTTTGTTCATCTCACCCATCATAGCAACTTGGCTAAGTTTGTAAGTGAGCATGTATAAAGGGCATCGTGAAAGATCATTCCTACTCTAATACAAGTTTTTTTATTGATTTATTGATATGTCACCATTTGTCATGCTATTCATGTCTCAGTTGGCTAATAATATGAATAAGAGAGCATTATTTGCCCCTTGTGCATATGGCTCAATTAGTGATTTTGGCAAAGGGAAGCAAGTTACAAGCATCATCTTCAGGCATTGATATCAGCATATTGTCCATTGAAAGTGACAATGGCTACTCTAAGAAAATCAATTTGGCAAATGTTTGGCTAAAGAATGGTGTGGGACAACTTGTTTTGATGTGTTATGGTTCCATGGATCATATGGCAATGCTTATACCTTGGTCAAAGGTTAATTTTCAAAGTTTTATCATTATTGTACCTTGTACCATGTCAAAGTGATGTAATATGTCCCTAGGCGGTTAAGTTAAGGCCCCTAGGTGACCCCTTTTAATGTATTATCATGAAGTGTCACTTTAAATCTTAGATTTGGGCGTTATGAGGCAATTAGCCCCCCTCATGTTTAGTGATCTTAAAAAGTGAAATCTCCACAGTTGATAATCTTTATATCTCAACCGTCAGATGGAGTTGGTTACAAAGTGGACATCACTCTCTACCTATTTAAGAGTGATGACCCTCCAATGTAAAGAGGCTTTTTGGGGATTGAGACTGAAGTGAATAAAGAAATTTTGTGAGAACACTTGTGTATCTTGTCTTGAAATTTTTAAATCTGATTGAACATTGTTTCTCAACGATCCTTGTAGTAGATGTTATGGTAGTTTCTATCATTAATTTTATTTGCAGGAAGGAAGACAAATTTGGAGGAGGGTGCAATTGAGGGAAACCCATTCCCTTCCACGAGTTTGTCTCACACAGGGAGTAGATCATGTCTTATGCATTTCTATTCTTTGTTTCTTGTTAGCATTTTTCCTGTTTGTTGAAGCTAAATTAACATTGTTATTTCGTTTTGGCAGGTTTGTATGAATTTGGGCATTGAACGTTGAACAGAGGCACCATAATATTTCGTCAATTGAAAATCGTGGGATTCAAGCATCACGATTTAGTGGTTCCAGGTGAGATCCAGGAAAGTATTTTGATTTCTCCTCTCGCTTCTTTTTCTTTCCATTACAGTCATTTCAAAAAAATTCTAAAGTTAAACTTTTACCTCTGCATTTCACATATTAGAACTGACTTCATCTTTCGGGCAATTTATTTTGTGTCGGGCATTAGTTAAACCCTTGACAGCTTACTTGACAGACTATTCATTGTTTATGATTTGTGGACTGTTGAATCCTAAGTCACATCACCATTGTAAACCCCTACGTTTAAACCCTTGGCCTCTAATATATTGCGATTTTGACTGACCGTTCATCTAGAGTTAAAGTTTATAAAAGTTAAATCGCTTTTGGGGTTCATGGAACTATGTTTATCTTTGAATCAAATTCTTGAGTGTTGTTTGGAACCCGATCCTTTCATCCACGAAATAAATCATTAAATTTGTGGTCAACCCCGACTGTGCTTGGTCGTTTTCCTATCATAAACCCTCAAGACCTCTGTCCAAGTTATTTTGGGTTCAGATCTTGTCTAGAATAATCACACTTTATTTTCCATTTACGGTCATCCCCTATAGTCTCTCAAACTCTAAATCGCGAAGGAGAAGGGCAATGAAATGTTAGAAAATCAGTTTTGTCTTTTGTTTTTGGATTTATCCTGGCCCACGAATCGCTTAAACTCAACACGCATCTTATTGTGAAGTCATCCGAGTGTATCAATCTGAAGCCAAGCCGCTCAGGTTACTGAAGTGACGATTTCATCATTGCTTTTTTATTTGGCTAACATTATATGACATAACTGAGATATGTTCTTTTTCGTGAGATTTTCAATTCATGTTTTATCAGTCCTCAATTCTCGATCAGTCTCATTTTTTGTATAAAGCTCCTACCAATAACCAAGTCTAATGAAATTGCCTTTGTCCTAGGGTCTAAGTTCAAGTCTTAAGTCATCATTATTTGTAATATTGGGTAACAATATATACTAGTACAACCACTTAATTTGTGGTTTGTGAACGTCTATAGACCGCAAGTTAAGTACCATGAAATTATACGTTATCCGTGCGTCAACTACTAGTCCAGCCCAAATTATAAGTTATCCATGCAGTCATGCATCATCTACGAGTTATCCATTTATCAACTATCAGTTATTTTTTATATTCCTTTTTATCTCTCACATTCTTCTAGTTATCTGCCATGAAGTGTTGGTTATCCATTCATTAGCTATGAATCCGTTATTTTTTATGTTATTTTTTTATATAATTGTTTATTTTGAATTTCGAACGACTGCCATAGAATGAATCTGGACAGTACTCTTGTCTCATCCTTGTGCAATCCTGGAAAATCATAGGCCTTAATCCACCCCCAATTCTAAAATAAAAACACCTATCTACATAATAAGCGTTGAATCCTTGTTTAATTTCGAAAGCCAAGTGACTACCAACACTAGGGTCTGAGGGTAAATGTGACTAATCCTTGAGCTTTATTTGCATATCAAACTTTCAATCCAAGAGCTAATCAATCCAACATTGACTCCATTTTTTCCTAAGTTACCAGGATACGGATACGGATTCGCTAGATTTTTTAAAACCCAGGATCCGGATACGGAAGGGAAACGTCAAGTACAAACAAATATAAAAATATTTTTATAATAAATAGAAAAATAGAATGAAGAAACAATACTATTTAGGAAACAAAAGAGTAGAACTATAAGTTATTGCCAAAAATAGAGTTCATGTACCATAATTGATAATTTGATAAGTTGTGATATTGATAATTTTAAAGAACATTTCAGCATGAACTTGAAGCAGGTCATAATAGTGTTTTTGTGAGCCACATCCACATGTCCCTACCAACAAGGAATAAAGTGGTTTTCTTGAACGCTATGGCAAGAATACAAAACAATGTAGGTGAAGTGAGCAACAACATAGTACATAAAGATATACCAAATAAAAATGTTGAGGAGACCTTGATATTGATATATCAGAGTTCAAGAGCATATCTTTACATAAGGATAGATCAGACCCTGAGCAGGAATGGGGTTTACGCTTTTAGCCATTAGGTGTTTAGGGTTTTTTAAGTTTTTCATTAAAAAATAATTTTGTGGGGGGATCAATGGGTCATAAAAGCATTGGAAGTTGCAGGATCCATTTGAATTTTCAGGAATTGTTTGATTTTTCATAGGATCCGTTTGAAAATTTCAGGATTTTTTTTCATTTTTCACAGGATCCGTTTCATGGGACCAGGATACGTTTCCTTCTGGAGGGGATACGTTTCCATGGTGGATCCGAGGCGAATCCGATCAGGATACGTATCGGATCCGTGGATCCACGGATCCGACACACTGGGGTGGTGGATCCGGTAACACAGATTTTTTCCATTGTAAGCACTGATCCCATCAAAGTTAAACTGCCTTTAATCATTTAAGTCGTCTTTACGTGAAGTGATTGTTGTTTTGCCTATTTTAATTGAATCATCTTAAGCAAGACTATTAAATCTACGGTGCTTCTAAGTCCTTTAATCCTTTTACCCTAGTATCCTTTTGGTCCTAGACCCTTAACCATATCTAAATTACCTTTCGGTCTAGGGTTTGGTTCGGGTTACCTTGCGCTAGATTGTTAAAGATTGAGATTCAATTTCCTGGCTTTAGATCTCCCCCTCAGGAATTGATCAGGGTTTCCCCCTTGGCCCACTCTTAGTAAGGCTTATAGTGAAGAGGTGTCTCACTCGGTGTGACAACTGATTGTATCTCGATGAGCTTGATCCTCTAGGGTCACTTCTTTAGCTGCCTGTCCCCTCTACCATCCTGGATAGGATCTCCTTTCGGGGCAGCTACAAGTCAAGTGATAACACTTCCCAAGGACAATGATATTGAAGATGACTCAAACCTGTATGATCATGAACCGGTAACTTGTTGAATACTTCTGAAAATCATGATAAATTTCAAAAGAAGAGCAACAAGTCTTCCATGTAGAATTGAATTAGTGGGAGAGTTTTTCCTTGCATATCCCAACAGTGATTCAAGAACTGTACAATGAGTTGCAAGGGGAGCAAAGTTTGGTTCAACCAAAAGATGATCGCCCATGATCCCACATGTTTTGAGAGGCAAATGTAAGAAGTTTTGGCTCTTCTACTTTCTTATTGATCATTGGTGAGGGACCATGTTCCGAGTTTCAACTGAAGAACTTAACTGGTTGCTTGACTAGCAAGCATGTGAATGTATCTTTTTGTCTTAGCAGACTTCATGATTAGCTTCACTGAAGGGTTGACTATGTTGACCTTTCCCACATCATTAATCACCTAGTTGCATGGTTACATTGGTCATTTGAGTATGTTGATTGTTCATGGAAGCTTTGACAAACCCCCAAAATATTGGGCACAGTCAATGACATTTGATCATAGGGTAGTGTTAGAAATAACAATGGAAAATCTAGGCACAATCATGGGAATCGTGTGGATGTTGTTGAAATATTCGGCAGAATCGGCACAAAGATGTGTTGTGTCGCACAAGTTTGTTGTTCAAGTCAGAATTGATACCTGCAGAATGAAGAAAGAACCTAACTACCCTTGAATACTTAAACCTGTCATTAACAGGTCGTTGAGATAATCAATGTTTAACATAGTAAAATTTGATCAGTGTACTTCATAACAGATATTGTCCATTGTGGTTCTTCATTAGCTAAGTTACCAGGATACAGATCCGGATATGGATTCGCTAGATTTTTTAAAACCCAGGATCCGGATACGGCAGGGAAACGACAAGTAAAACAATTATAAAAATATTTTTATAATAAATAAAAATTAGAATGAAGAAACAAAACTATTTAGGAAACACAAGAGTAGAACTATAAATTATTGCCAAAAACGAGAGTTCATGTACCATAACTAATAATTTGATAAGTTGTAATCATGATTGATATTGATAATTTTAAAGACCATTTCAGCATGAACTTGAAGCAGGTCATTATAGTGTTTTTGCCATGTCCCTATCAACAGGGTATAAAGTGGTTTTCTTGAATGCTATGGCAGGAATACAGAACAGTGTAGGTGAAGTGAGCAACAACATAGCACATAAAGATAGATCAGCCCCTGACAGCACACCTTGACCATAAAGATAAATCAAATAAAAACGTTGAGAGCATACCTTGATATTGATATATCAGAGTTCAAGAGCAGATCTTGACATAAGAATAGATCAAACCTTGAGCAGGAATGGGGTTCACACATTTAGCCATTAGGTGTTTAGTGTTTTTTTATTTTTTCATTAAAAAACAATTTTTTGGGGGAATTAATGGGTCATAGAAGCACTAGAACTTACAGGATCCATTTGAAAACTTCAGGAATTGTTTGATTTTTCACAGGATTCGTTTCATGAAACCCGGAAACGTTTCTTTCTGCAGGAGATCCATTTCCATGGCGGATCCGAGGTGGATCCAATTCAGATATGTATCGAACCCGCAGATCCTACAAACTGGGATGGTGGATCTGGTAACACAGTTCATTGGAGGGTTTGGTGAGTATGGTCAATAGATTGAGTATGAGAGCCAGGGTTTTTAAACCTATTGTAGTGATGTATGAGTGATCTACATGTCATGGAGATCTATACCATTTTTGTGAGCCAAGAGCTTTAAAGATCTATGTGAGCCTAACACTATAGGGATTAATAGTGAGAGCCCGAGATCTGTCAATAATTCAGTGCAATTGGAGATTGTTAGTTCTTGGGAAGACTTGTACTAAGGTGTAGCTCTACTGTACATCATTGCAGTTTTTGAGTTAACAAGGAGTTAGCATTTTTACATATCTATCCTGTAATTGAATGTACTTGTCTATCTCTGCAACTTATAAGTTCATCTGCAATTATTATCAATCTTTGCATTGACATAAAAAGCCCCAATAACTTAGTTACAATGCACTTGTTAACATTGTTAGGCACTATAAAGGATTGGTGTGTGTTAGTACAATCTGTATCTTCTCGAAAAGGAAGATTATTGTGATCTATTTGGTAAATTCATAGATACTACTTTGGCTGTAGGCAGTGGGCACCATGTCGAATAGGTTGTGTAACCATAAAATACATTGGTATTAAAAAAGATAAACTAAGATAAGGTCATGTGTCTTTAATACAGCATGCAGCCTAAGTTGCACGAAAAGTGGAAATGTGTACAATTTTTGGAAACGGGAATGCTTGGAAATGTGACCACCAAAAATGGGTACGTCAGTGGAAAAGCGGTATATATATTTATATATATAGTTTTTTTAATAACACATTATCTCACAATAAAATAAGAATGAGAGGTTCATTTGTAGGTAGGTTTATAAACAATTTAAAGGTTAATTTGTTTTCAGTTTCCATAAGCTAGGGCTTTTTAGATTTCCCATGGGTCCCAAGCCGCTCATGGGCCCTTGGAGGTTTCCCAGAAGTTTCCGAAAAGTTTCGGAGTTTCTGCGAGTTTCCGGTATCGGTGCATGGACATTTTAGGAGTTTCGTGCAACATAGCATGAAGCACATTGTAAACCTTTGCCCTAAAAGGTGTGGTTTGTATGCGCAGCAATTGATGTGCACAAATTAATTCTATCTCCTTATCCTTCCATAGAGATTTCTGAACATGTCAAATTGTTCGTAGTAAGCAATAGTTTATTTAAAGAAAAATATCCAACATAAGAAAGATAAACTAAAAGAATCCATAAAGATTAATAATTATATAATTGACACTGAAAAATGCGATTCCTTGCAATAGTGTGTGGTGATGTGTATATATAAACATCCAAAGGTCACATATGTGCATAGACATGTGCCCTTTGATTATTATTATTATTATTTTATGTACTTTATGATTTTTACATTGTCTCCCCCTTCAAAGGTGCTTTGTCCACAAAGCATAAAAAGGCTGTCTCTGTTCCTTGCTTGTAATGCTCTCATGACATACTCTGTTCCTAATGTTGTCATAATCAATGAAACAAGGAAGTACAATCTTTGAAGCAGTGAAGAGAATGTAGAAATTTTGTACAAGTGCAGCTTGTTAAGAAATATAACAAGTAAACATAGCACAAGAAATGGTGAAAAAGGCTTTAAGCCGTCTACTTAATGTATTTGTCCAATGATATCAATATATAGTACATCAATCTGACCACTTCTAGATCTAGATCTCACTGACAACTCATCAGTGGATAAGAATGACACTATCAGTAGTTAAGGACTGCAACTCATAAGAAGGTGATCTTGGACTTTGTGATTGTCTAGGGACTCGCAGTGTAACATCCCCCCCCAATCACAAGGCTAAATAATTATGCCAGTAAGGTAACAATAACTAGTGCATAGACTGGTATCATCTTCAATCTGAAACATCTGCATTGAGCTTTGATGAAGATATGCTTGAAAAACCACCAATTTAAATGTTGAATGGTTCATCTGAAATGAACTTTGAATGAGAGCAGAAATTTCAGAATTTAACAGTTGCCATGTCTGAACATCCCCTAATTGCTTGACAATTTGATCATTTGCCAACAAATTTAGATAGAAGAAGATGGTGTCTTCTACTAATGGGTGAACAAATAGAATCACCATACTGAACAATTAGAATCATTGAAGCGCTCTCTAAATTTAGACACAATTAGGTGTCGAACAACATCCCAATGAATAGTTAATTGTAGATAGCTTGTTGAGAAGAGCAGTTGCCATGCCCAAATTCCTAAATTTTGATTGAATTTTCAAAAGAAAGTGACCCCAAACTTTGTGATTGCCTAGGGACTCACAGTCCAATAAAACTGTATGCAACTTTAGAAATTTTACCTCTTTCTTAGAGGCTTCCTGGATCTTAAACATATGAATTTTCAGCCTAAGGGATGTTATGAAATATGAATTTTCAGCAACAAAAGACAATATTTTTACCTCTTAACAACCCCAATAAACAAGGCAATTGAAGAAAGATCAAATGTGTGCCAACAAGTTTCAGCCCTGTAGGGCAATATTATCATGCATAAACCAAATCTGAAAATAATTTTATAACAGCAGTAAATCTGACCTCTCTTCTTCAAGATTAATTTTAAAACCCTTACTAATTCCAACTTTAATTATGTCAAATCAGACACACTAGTCTTGGAAATGACCAAACCATGGAGAAATAGATGGCTGAAAGTCAAATCTGCAATGAAACAGTTATTGGACAGCTGAAAACTTCATATATCTGTATAAACATGAAGTTCATGTACATACCATAACCTCGTCCCAAAGCTAGTACAATCCTCTAACTCTCCAGAACCCTAGCTAGGGAAAACCAAGAAAACCCAAGCCCCACCAAAGATTCTCCACATGCTAGTAACAACAGTGGCAAGTCTCCTTGGCAAGACGTCTCCTCTTCTCCACTCCTCCAAGTACAATCTAGTGCTTTATCACAAAACCCTATCTCCAATGTCTCCAAGGGATGAAACCCCAACCCTAGTAGTCTAGATGCTCCAAGTGCTCCAAGAAACCCTAGCGCCTCCAAGAAATGGGAGAGAGAGAAAGGTGTTGGTTTTTCCTCTAATTCCATATTTGATTTACACATTCAATTATTTGTATCCCCAACAATCATAAACTGCTGAAATAATAAATGTAAACACACTGGAATTCTAACTCGTATGAAGCGGAAATACATAAAAATAATCAGATTTGGCACAAGTAATTACTCTAGAAACCCCAACTTGGGGGGAACCAACAAAAGTGTGAACCTTTAAATATTTGACCAATGGCAAATCATCCTTAACAGGAAAATCACTTTCCTCACTAAAAACCCCAGTTCACTAACTCCCTCCGAGCAAACTGTCCAAGCTCTACCGTACGGTTTGTACAGTCTGCAGAATACGGCTTGCTCTGCACCAAAAATCAGGTTGTGCAGATTTTTGTACTGTACAGCCTATGTACAATCCATACACCTTGCGTAATGTCCATAGAGCCTACGATTTTTCTCTACCTGCACTGTATGGCTCCTATCCTTGCTGTATGGCTTCCTCTCGATCTCTGCACGGACGCCCTTGGCCTTCTCTCTCTACTGGCTGATCATATGCTTGAAAAAATGAACTAATCTTCTCCTTGCTGCAAACTATACTCTCTTTCAGTCAAATTCTCACACTTTTCCACCTTGGTTTAATCACTAACTTAAGACTTCCAGCTTGAGATTCTCACAATCTCAAGACTTCTTTGTCTCCATGATCTCTCTCTTGCTTCACTTGAGAATAAACCCTTTCTCAAGAGCAAGAGCACTCTAGATCTAATGAATGTGTCGAATGCCTCTCCTTAGATCTCCTTTTATAACTTTCCAATAAGCAAATACCATGGGCTCAATACCATGGGCCCTCCAATAACATGGGCTCAATAAGAACTTTATAAAATAAAGTAAATGTCTAGAGTATCTTCCGAACAATTTCTGCATGCTAGACACATCGCCAATGTAGAAGTACCTATCAGAGCTACAAAAACTAACACTCCATCTTAGAGAGGAAGGTACTTCTAGAAGAAACTCCACCTGGATCTATCTCCAATCCCAACAAATAATCTGTTATTGTAGTTGCTCCCTCTGAACTGAAAGACTTCCTTGCCATCTGCTTTCAAAACTGCTCTGAAAGATATGTTCCTCCTAACCATGCTCTTAGGAATCTCAACCTGCCCCTGTGCATCCATCAATGTCAACTCCTACTAACTGGTCCTGACAGTACTAGAAGAAGCCTCATGCCCATATTTCGGACTAGAAGATTGAGTCCTCGGTATCAACTCAATCTTCGGAGAATCCTGCTCACTCTCAGTCTCTGACATCAATCCTCGATCCAAAATCCCCTTGGACCCACATACAAGTTGACCCAACAACCTGTACAACCTACCCTATCTAACACCAAGCATCATTGTTGCATCCTGGGTAGCTCCCTCTGACCATATGAGAACCTGACCATCCTAGAACACAACCCCATACCCCTTGTCCTCCTGAGCTAAGACTGAGAGCAAGTTCATCTTTATCTCTGGAACATACATCACTCCTACCACCTCCAAAGATCCTCCTAACTCTAGCTGGAATAATATTGTTCCAACCCCCTTTAATGCATGTATGGTGTCAACCCCACAAGTCAAATGGCAGTCTGAGTCTGTCTCTAAAACACTAAGGAACACATCCCTCATCCGCATGATATGGCTAGATGCACCACTATCCACAACCCATGCATCATTGCCCTCAAGCCAGGCAACTTTACCACCAGTTCTAGAAGGACAAGAAGCCAATGCGAATTCCTTCTAAACTTGGTTGCAAATTCATCAACCTTTGTTGATGATGCAACCTGTGTCTTCCTGTTGCCTTTCTTCCTACTTGAACATTGACTCACATAATGGCTAGTCTTATGACATGCAAAGCACTTGACTTTGCCCATGCCCTTCTTCTTCCCATCATGAGAGGACTCCTCCCCTCCAGTATTCACCTTGGTAGTCCACTTGCTCTTCCTTGCATTATTTGCAAGAGCAATGCTCCACAACCCATGCATCATTGCCCTCAAGTCAGGCAACTTTACCACCAGTGCTAGAAAGACAAGAAGTCAATGAGAATTCCTTCTAAACTTGGTTGCAAATTCATCAACCTTTGTTGATGATGCAACCTATGTCTTCCTGTTGCCTTTCTTCCTGCTTGAATATTGACTCACATAATGGCCAGTCTTATAACATGCAAAGCACTTGACTTTGCCCATGTCCTTCTTCTTCCCATCATGAGAGGACTCCTCCCCTCTAGTATTCAGCTTGGTAGTCCACTTGCTCTTCCTTGCATTATTTGCAAGAGCAATGCTCTCCTCAGCACCATCACCCTTTGGTTTCCTGCTATGTAGAGCCTCCTCTCGAGTCTCTTCCTGGATGAAGTCATCCCATAGCCTCTCCCAATTAGCAAGATGTTCCCGTGACACAACTCCCTTAACGAAGGTAGTACACTGCTCTAAAAATCCATTCAAAGTTGTCCTTATCAATTTTGAGTCTAGCACTATCTCCCCAACTACAATTAACTCATCATGAACCTATGATATCCTAGTGAGATAAGAAGTCACTATATTAGTCTTGGACATCATGGTGATGCTGAGTTTTTCCCTCAACACCATTTTCCTATTGTGGTTGTCACTTTGATACAACTTTGTCAAAGCGTCCCACATCTCCCTCGCGGTTTTCTTTTTAGACAAGTGAGAAACCACATGATCCTTAACCCATCCAAAAAGATCCTTCTAAATTTCACGTCCTTCTTCTAATGGGCGGCTAGAAGAGTAGCATCAGTAGGAGGCATGAGAGTTTTTCCTCGCACCATAGTTGAAAAACTCAAAATCGACAAGGGTCCAAAAAACATCTTCTCATCAACATCAGCAAAAATAGGCAAACCACGACAAACATTAAAAAACACAAAATATATTCACATTTTTCATAATTTTAAACATATCTGGAACACCAACCTCATACATTGGCACATAAATATGGAGAAAGCACTGATATATATCATGTAGTGGATTCCAAATAAAAAATGATAGTGATAGTTGTCAATAGTACTCAAAAGTGGACAACCAATGGTCCAATACAAAATGACATCACAAAAGTCACAAAACTAGCAGCTAACTATCTATCTCTAATATCAATGCCCTCTTTCCCTTTTACGAAAAAAGATCATGGGTTGTTTGCTAGACCTGCCCCTAGCAATAGAAGGTCCTGGCCCTGCACTAAATGTTGAACGGTGACTAGTGGGTGCCAATGTGGGGCTAGATACATTGACAGAAAGGTGGTGTTGATGCAGGCACATCACCTTCCATGAAGTCCTCAAGCCACTCCTCCTCTTGCTCCTCCTCTAACCATGCAGGTGCCTCCTCCATGATAGGCAACTCTGTCTCCACCCTCCACTTGGACAATACATCAATATTGTCCAAGGAAATAGCATTCACATCGGGGGCTTTCTCCACCTACTTCATCCACAGACGAAGATTGTAACGGACATACACCAAGTCATTCAAGCATGGGAAATCCAACTTGTAAGAGGGTGATAAAAAAAAGTTAATGAGACTTGACTCTTGAGGTTCGAGGGAAACAATATGATAGAGGATCTTAAATTACAATGAATTTAATTGCTATGTTCAAGTTCTTACCTATTGCGTTTCTTTAAGTGATTTTATCAAATACACGCCATGTACGCTCACATACAAAAGAGCTACAGGTCTGGCTGAGGACTCGAATGGCAAATATTTTTAAATTTGGTGCCTTTGCACCATATGTTCTCCACCAAACACCTACAACAAACAAGAAAGAAAGGGAACTGGATTACATAAGTCAAATTTCAACTTTCAAATAAAATGATAAAACACAATTAAATTTTAAAATTTAAAGTTATAAATTCTAATTAGTAATTTGTAATCACTTACTTGGCATCAAAACGATCCTTTCATGGATAGCATCAACAAAGCCAAATAGTTCACTAGCCTCTCGATACATCTCCATCTCGCAAGTAATACTATGGTGAGTCTCAACATCAAGTACCATCCTATTAAGATATGAGATAAGCCCTTCCAACACATCACCATCACAATCAAATTTACACTTGTAGAAAAAGGCGAAGTTGAGGAAAAGTGCAGTTGCATGAATGGATCGATGGTGCATCTCGATCCATCAACTATCAATCAAATCCCATAGCATCATGTGTCTTTTGTATCTAGGGGTACCCTTCCCCAGATAATAAGACCGAATAGTCTCTTCGGCCCTATCCATGGCCTCATACAAATAGCCCGTATCGGGCTTATCACAATCAACCAATCTTAGAACCTTTACCAAAGGTTCACTGATTGAGCACACTTCTTCCACTCCTACCCAAAAGGAGTCCATGTTTACCAATCTAGCGATGGCTCTCCCATCATCTCTCCTGCTCTATGTGCAATCACGCCACTCATCACAAACAAACATTTGCTCCAACTCAGACTGACATCGAAGCAAAGACTAAAAAGAAATGAAGATGACAAACCTCAATCAAATCCCATAGCATCATGTGTCTTTTGTATCTAGGGGTACCCTTCCCCAAATAATAAGACCGAATAGTCTCTTCGGCCCTATCCATGGCCTCATACAAATAGCCCGTATCGGGCTTATCACAATCAACCAATCTTAGAACCTTTACCAAAGGTTCACTGATTGAGCACACTTCTTCCACTCCTACCCAAAAGGAGTCCATGTTTACCAATCTAGCGATGGCTCTCCCATCATCTGCTCTATGTGCAATCACGCCACTCATCACAAACAAACATTTGCTTCAACTCAAACTGACATCGAAGCAAAGACTAAAAAGAAATGAAGATGACAAACCATGTGATTCCAAGATGCATCAACTCCTTGTCTCTCGTGCATCTCCTCATGAGGCTAAGAACAAGGGCATGATTATATACAAATTTGGTGATGCAACTAGCCTCCTTGATCAAGGGATTTATCCCCACATCTTCTAGCATCAAATCAATAAAAAGGTGCAACGCATGAAGTCCAAAACAGTGAGGGGTGCCTCTCCATAAGCAATCTACCAGCAAACACAAATTAGCTGCATTATCAATTATGATTTGCACCACATTGTGCAAACCGATCTTCTAGAGGTTCCCATCCATCAACTCACATAACAGTGCTACTTCTTTTAACTATGACGATGCATTGACAGATTTGATAAACATGGTACCTTTAGGGCAATGTACCAAGAAATTAAGAAGGGTTCTACCCTTCCCATCTCTCCAACCATCGAACATCACTATGCATCTGAAGGTCTTCCATGACTATTTGAACTCCTCCAATCTAATGTTGATGTCCTTTTCTACTTGAAGAATTGGCCCCTGAATCTCCTCCTATGTAGGCTACTTGTACCTTAGGCCAACAATAGCAATGGCATCACATTGTCTTTAAAAAAGGATTGTTTTGTGAGGCTAAGAGGCAAGTCACTCCAGAAAAACATTCTCCCTATAAGCCTATCTGCTTCTTCCTCTCCTTTTTTTTTAAACCATTGACCTGATGGAAGGTTGTGCACCACTTCCAGTCCATGGAACAAAGAAACATGAGGCGACCCTCATGGTAGTTGAATACATGATCGTGGAAACCCTACCACTACCCTCAGTGGGAGGCTCATGACCATATATCCCTGAAGTTCTAGCCGCTCCATCAGCTACAAGTTCAGCTCTATTTGCGGCTAACTCTTCCTTTTTCTATCCTTCGAGTGAATTGCATCATGAGCAGTTCTCGTAATATCGGGGTAACCGCACTACAAAGCCCCACATCATGGCCAAGGAGTTTTGCCAAATGGTACTTAACCTATTAATTTCTCCTATAATATGTTGCCCACACAATTTGCAATTCAATCATTGTTGATTTGTTCCATCTTCAAGGTCAACATATTGCCAAAATGGGTCCAATGCCTTTGGCATATTTGCAATGGAAATGGATAGCCTCAAAAATCAAACCTGGGGCACCAAAAAAACAAAAAAAATAGCATTAAACCCCAATAGGAAAAAACTAACGGTATGCTTTTAAAATGCATACCTCTTGGGATGAAAAATGACAATAAGAGGGTTTTTAGATATCAAGCATTCTATCCCATTTAAAAAAAAAAACTGGCATTGTTTCATGGGGTTGAAAATCATTGCAAAATGACAAAACTAAGGCAAAATCTATGGAAAAATAAGAGGCAAGCAAACTTGCATATATCCACAAAAAATAGTAGTAACATGGTGGAATTTGAATACTTACCTAAGATTGGAAAATTTGAAATTTCAACATCAGTTAGCAAATGAGGTATATTATCTCCCAAATAAAATAAATTTATTTTTGATAGTATGAAGAATTTAAAGGATGCAATGAAGGATATGAAGATCACTAACAGTTTTGAAGACCTCTATTTTTTATGCAAATTTCACAAAGTTGTGGCTTCAGTGGCTTGGGCGAGGATCAGAACATCTCATTAGCCACCGAAAGATGGAAGCTAAATAGCAGGTGGAAGACCCCTTTGGCAAATAGGCATATTGCTATAACTTTTTTACACCATCGGAGCATTTCTTAACAGCAATCGGAGGTTTTAAAGGCTACAAGATCGGCGAGATAGAGCTAAAGATTTCCGCAGTGTCGACATCAGAACTTGAAAGGACTGACGATCGGCGAGCTAGTTCCCAAAGGCCCCGCAACGGCGGAGAATACAGTGACTAAAAGTTCCGCCACTACGGATAATATAGTGACTAAGCGTTCCGATTCAAACTTCTAATGACGTCCGACAGCGATGAAATCAGATTGGAAGAACTAAAGACTAAGTAGCGGCGGGACAAGGCTGAAAGGTTCCGAAATGTTGGTGATATGAAGAACTAAATACCGTTGAGGTCAAGTAGCAGAAATCGAAACTTGAGAACACTAACCATTGGCGAGCTAGTCCTCCGAGGAGCCGCAACGGCGGAAGAAAGACTTACTGCAAGTTCCGAAACAGCACAGACTCATCGACGTCGAAACTTGAAAGGACTAACTATCGGCGAGCTCGTTCCCAAAGGCGCCGCAACTGCGGATAAAATAACAGTTAAAATTCCCGATGGTAAGAGGCTTTGAGTTTCGATCGCCGACGAAATCAGTTCGAGACTTAAAAACTTTAAAAGCATCAGCGAGTTAGTCCACTACGACACCGAAACGGCGGAAGACTTACAGACTAGGGCTTCCGCGAGAAGAGGAAATCGTCAACGATCGGAAGGACTAAAGACTAATCATCAGAGAGTTTAGAACCAAGCAGCTCCGCGGCAATCGAAATAACTACAGACTAATCATCGGCACAACAGTCCATTAAGGAGTCGCAACTGCGGCAAACATTCAGGCTTGGAGTGCCAATGGGCTAGAGGAAACAGCGTCCGATCGTTGATGTAGAAACCGTCGGCAAATTAGTCCTCTGAGGAGCCGCAACTGCGAAAGAAAAACAGACTAAGGCTTCCGCGAGCAGATGAAAACTTCGTCGTCGGAAAGGCTAAAGACTAACCGACGACAAAATAGTTCACTGTGGAGCCGCAACGGCGGATGAAAGACTCGTTGCGGGTTCCAAAATAATACAGACTCATCGGAGATCGGAGGTTCTAAGGGCTAGAGATCGACAACGTAAAGCTAAGCAGCTCCGCAGTGTCGACGAGGCAACAAACAAGACATCCGATAAATCAACAGAAAATCACCGTCGATCGAAGGTTCTAAAGACTAACTGTCAACGATTTAGTCCTCCGAGGAGCCGCAACTGCGGAGAAAATAATGACTAAAAGTTTCACCACTGCGGAGAAAAGAGTAACTAAAAGTGCCGCCACTGCGGAGGATATAGTGGCTAAAAGTGCTGCCACTGTGGAGGATATAGTGGCTAAAGGTTGCGATGGCAGCAACAAAGTAAAAGTTTCGGGCAAATTGAACAAGACTGGGCACTTCAGTTGAACGCCGATACAATGGCTGTTGGCGGCAATTCCACAGCAAACCAGCAGTGGTGGTTATCAGCTACTACTTCAGTGATTAAAAGACCGCTCAATGAACTAGATCTTCACAGTAAATAAACAAACAGTTAGCAAGGGTTTGAAGCCCTAATCTGGAAAAACTATTACTTCCAATTATTTTTGTGTAAAACAAATCGGATTTTCAGGATCTATAATTTTGTAAAAGGCTATAAAGCCCACGATTAATTTATGAATAATGGTTCGACTCTGGAGATTTATGAGCCTGTTCCATTATCAAGCGTCTCATCTGGTTTATTCTAAGTATAAGCTCTTTTGTTGTGATTTGTTCAGCCATCTCTTTCTTTAATGTGTTTATTGCCTGAATGTGCATTTAGGTAATTTTCAGATTTATTAAAGGGCCGATAGCTGTCATCCTATTGGTTATTTAGTGATATTTGATTTATAAACACCATCCTCAGCAGGATTTAGCCATTTATATGCATGTGTTATGTGTGTAAGTCTACCAGCCTGGTGAGTTCCCCATCCCTGCACCTTTTTGTCAAACTACTGAACAAGTTGTAACTAAAAGCCTTGTGATTGAGTGAGCTTCAGGCATGTCTTGAGAGTGAGAGGTTATATAGGTTATCCGACTTGATCCAATTCAGAAAAAAACCCAAAAAACAGTTTAAGTTACCAGGCGTCCTCAAGCTACAACCTAGAGCAATTTCTTGGAGTGATAACAAAGTGGCGCCGTTGCCGAGGAAAGGAGATTGAAGCTCAGCTTCCCTGGGATACGACATAGATTCTTGCTTTGATGATAGACAAGGCTTGGACATTATTACGGTTGTAATCATCTATCTGGCGACTCCATTGATATAAGGTGGCCTCAAGAAGACCAAGTACCAGAGCAAACCCAAAGGGGCCACCAGCAACACCCGTTTTAGATCCAGAAGAAATCTTGAGGAAAGCTAGGGCTTTACTAAGACAGACCAGCAATGCTGCACAAAACGCTACATCAGGTATTTCAAGCAATCTTTTTGCTGTTATTTCTTCTGCTGAAACTTTTAATTCCCAGAAATTTTTAGATATATCAAAAAAATCTAGGGCTTGGGCATCTTCAAGCACTGCTGCTTGTGAATATCCAATCCCTAGTGACTCCACTGGGATAAGTGTACCACCGCCTTCTCAGCAAATATTTTCATCAGTGCCGCCTTCCACATCCATGTCCATACCTATTTCCAATATGGCTACCCCTTAATTGACCAAGATGGAAAGGATCCTGGTAGCTAGGTATGCGCCCCTAATTTTGCTAAATCCCCTCGCAGCCATGCCTACCATGGATTACCTCAAGTATATGCCTAAGTTTACAGGGGAAGGGGATTTCACTGCTGAAGAACATCTAGAGGCTTTTTATAGCTATGCTGAAAATATAAATATAGAACAAGAAGATGTATGGACCAGAGTTTTTGTGTAAAGCCTAGATGGCCAGGCTAGGAAGTGGTTTAAAGAACTGCCTGCTGGGTCAATGGCAGGCATAGAGGCCCTGGATGATGTTTTCCTAAAGCATTGGGGAGAGAGGAGAGACCACCTCTACTATATCACAGAATTCAGCAACCTGAAAAGAGAAAATGGTGAGTCTGTCTCCAACTTTACCAAGAGATTCAACAACATGTACAGCAAGATCCCCACTGAGATTAAGCCCACCGGTACCTCAGCTATGATAACTTATGCGAATTCCTTTGACTCTGACTTCTGCCTACTTCTCAGAGAAAGGAGGTCTGCCTCATTATCACTCATGCAGGATGTTGCCCTAGAGGTAGAGTCAAACATTCTGGCATCTCAGAAGGTCAAAGGGAAGTTAGACAGGAGAAAGCAGCCAGCAGACTACAGTGGGGCTTCGGCATCAGAGAACAAGATTGAAAAAATGACCAAACTTTTAGATAACCTGACTGCTGAAATGTCTAAATTGAAGGACCAAGGACATCTGCCAATGAGGAGTAAAGGGCCAAGTGACTTTGCTCCTCGAAACCCAAATTTTGTCCCTTATAGAAGAGGAAACCCCCCTGTTCAGATTCTCAGAAGGGAGAGAAATCAAGGGGAAGACCAGAGGATAAAAGCTCCATTTCAAAATGTTGTACTAGAAGAAGGACCAGAATTCATTGAAGAAGAAGGAGAAGCTGAAGACAATATCCACTGCATGGAGGATGAGGTGGACTATTCTTTTTTGACACAGGCAGAGTACGAAGAAGCCCTGATTGATGAGCAGATCACTGAAGAGGCTGTCTATCAGGCTGATGATCAGGGAGGTTACCAACTGAGGTCTAGGTTGGTTGCTCCACTCAAAAAGAATGTTGTACCCGTCAAGCAGCCTGCTATACCTACTAGAAAGGTTGTTGTTTTACCAAACAAAGTAGCTATTCCATCCAAAGCATTGCATAAACCAGCACCTTCAACCACACCTGATCAAGTCCAACTCAAACCTACAGCTCATGAGGTAAGGTTTCCAGATAGGCTGCATTAATCCTTCAACCTTGAGTCTGAAATTCAAAAATTGAAAATCCCTTTCCCTTTAATTGAGTTGATGAAGAATGATGCATTTAAAACATCCATTCTGAATTCCCTTCAGCCCAAGGTGCACATTGACACTGACTTTGTGAACCTGCAAGATGACAAGCCTATTGTAACCCTAGGCCCCGTGATTGAAGACCTAAAGGACTCTTGCCCACCATTCTATATATCCTTGAACATCCATGATAAAATCCTCCATAACTGTTTGCTGGATTCAGGAGCCTCTCATAACTTAATGCCAAAGGCTGTGATGGATGAGATCGGCCTCAGCATTACCAAGCCCTACCACGATTTATTCTCCTTTGACTCCAGGAAGGTCAAGTGCTTGGGCCTCATCAAAGACCTTGTTGTAAACTTAACTTAGCTGCCTTCGAAAAGCATAATGATGGACATCGTAGTGGCTGATATTCCCCCAAAATTCGGCCTTTTGCTGTCTCGTTCATGGAGCAAAAGATTGGGCGGCACCCTTCAGATGGATCTCACATACGCCACCATTCCCATGTTCAGAGGAGAAACTAAGAGACTGTACAGGGAAAATCAGCTAGCGTACATTATAAGCAAGGAGAGTCGCTCAGTAAATCACCCCATTTACGCTGTGGACACCAATTTTGGATCTTGCATCTTGCAAATAGATGATAATTAGCAGACATCAGTTCAGCTCACCGAGCCCACCTGTCCGCAGCCTGAAGAAGTCACAACAGCGATCTGGACCATGTATTTCGATGGGGCAAGCGCTCAAAACTCAGCAGGCGCAAGGGTCATGTTGATCTCCCCAGCTAAAGAGAACATTCACCTATCATATAAGCTCGATTTCAAAACCACGAACAACGTAGCAGAATATGAAGCCTTGCTGCTGGGAGTTAAAGCGGCCAAGGAGATGGGGATCATGTGCATGAAGATTTTTGGGGACGCAGACCTCATCTACAGCAGGTCAACAACACTTTTCAGACGAAAAATATCAGACTGAAGGCCTACAGAGACGAGGTATGGAAACTCAGAGACTCATTTATGTTTTTTGAACTGTCATATATTCCGAGAGATTTGAATCACCTGGCTGATTCCCTGGCTGTCTCTGTAAGTCTGTTTGTTCCTCCTTTACTCCCTAGGCTCAGCTATGATGTTCAGGTCAAGTACAGACCCTCTCTGCCAGACAATGCAAAATTTTGGAGGGTGTTTGAAAATAATGGGGAGCTTAGTAAATTCCTTCAGTTAGTGGATGAATTCTCTGACATACACATAGACCAGGAAAACCTTAACCTGGAGGAATCCAAGCAGCTCAAGCTAAAAGATAAAGTGACTGAGCACGATATCGTCCAATTGCCCAGCAACCACATACCCCGAGGTCTAGTACCACTGGAAGAACTGTTTGATCACAATGATGTCCCTTTCAAGCCTGCTAAAAGGGAGCTAGATCCTGCTATCCAAGAGCACAACATAGGCAGCCAGAGCCATCCAAAACTGATAAATCTATCCACTGGGCTGACTGTTGAACAGAAGTCTGAATATTGCAGCTTGATAAAAGAGTTTGCTGATGTCTTTGCATGGGAGTATAGTGACCTAAAAACGTATGACACTAACATCATCCTGCACAGGATTCCTTTGGATAAGGACACCGTTCCTTTCAAACAGAAGTTGAGACCCATCAGCCCTCTTCTATTACCAGCGATTGAGAAAGAGATCCACAAACTCCTCAAAGCCAAGATCATAATCCCCATCAGGTATTCCCAGTGGATTGCAAATCTAGTAGTGGTAAGAAAGAAAAATGGAGAAATCAGGTTGTGTGTGGATTTTAGAAACCTAAACAAATGTTCCAAAAAAGACAACTACCCACTGCCCAAAATGGAACATCTACTGCAGAGAGTCTCGGGGGCTAGGGTCATGTCCTTCCTTAATGGTTTCTCTGGATACAACCAAGTGGCTGTGCACCCAGATGACCAAGGGAAGACTGCCTTTACCACCCCCTGGGGCACCTTCATCTATGTTAAAATGCCATTTGGGCTAATGAATGTTGGGGCTACTTTTCAGAGAGCTATGGACCTAGCTTTTGTAGGGCTAAAAGATAAATATGTGCTGATATATTTGGATGACTTAACAGTTTACTCTCACAACCATCATGACCACTTGCAGCATTTGAGAAAGGTAAAGCATATAACAGTCATGCTAAAAAGGGATGCAAAAATCAAGTGGACCGACCGGGCAAGAAATTCTTTTGAAGACATTAAGAAAGCCATCATGGAGGCCCCAACCCTGATTAGTCCCGACTACACCAAGGGTTTTTACATTTTCTCTTTTGCATCTTATGACACAGTGGCAACTGTACTATTACAAAAGAATGATGAAGGTCTTGATCATCCAATTGCTTTCTTCAGCAGAACCCTGAGAGATGTTGAGCTGAAGTATGACCCAATTGAGAAGCAGGCTTATGCCCTCATAAAATCTTTGAAGAACTTCAGAATCTACATTCTCCATGCAAAGGTCATTGCGTATGTCCCTTCAGCTGCTGTGAAGGATGTTTTGACTCAGCCTGACATTGATGGGAAGAGAGCTAAGTGGATTGCCAAACTCATTGAGCTCAATGTAGAGGTGAAACCCACCACGTTGGTAAAAGGATTACGTCTGGCCAAACTCATGGCCAAAGAAAACTGTGAACTGCTGGGAATGAATTTCACATACGTCAAGTCAACAAAGGTGTAGACTATGGTGGCAGCTGAAACAGAGGAAAATCTAGATCAGAAAAACAGTCCAGCAGTAGCTGAGAACATATCTTCATGTGAGTGGTACTCAGGTATCATTCAATTTTTGCTAAAATTAGAAGTTTCTCCTGATCTTACTCCTAACCAAGCACGAGGTCTTAAATTGAAATCTGTTAAGTTTTGCATAATTGACAAACTGCTGTACTGGAGGGATCAGTCTGGGATATTGTTAAGGTGTCTAGATAAAGAGGAAGTAGAACAGGTCATGCATCACTTTCATTCCAGGTCATGTGGAGGCCACCACTACTGGAAAACCACAGCCCACAAGATATTAAAAGCAGGGTACTATTGGCCAGTCCTTTTTGCTGATGTATGCACTTTTGTAAGAGCCTGTGACCAATGTCAAAAAGATTTGAAGGGAAGCAGCAGCTCAAATCCTTGCCCCTTAGGCCTGTTACAGTGAATGGGCCTTTCCAGCAATGGGGTCTAGATTTCATAGGTGAAATAAATCCATCTTCCAATGGACAGCATAAATGGATCTTAGTAGCCACTGACTACTTTACCAAATGGATAGAAGCAATACCCACCAGAAATGCCACTCAGCAAGTCATCATGAGATTTTTATATGAGAACATCTTCAGCAGGTTTGGTTGCCCGGTAAGGTTAGTAACTGATAATGCACAAGCCTTTAAAGCTCGGGCATTGGTTAAATTGTGTGAATCAATGGGTATTCAACTGGTGCACTCCACATCCTATTACCCACAAGGCAATGGCCTGGCTGAGTCATCCAACAAAAGCTTAGTCCGGATCATTAGGAAATTGCTAGAGACAAATCAGAAAAGCTGGGATTCAAAGCTTAAGTTTGCCTTATGGGCTGATAGGGTGACAGATAAAAGATCCATAGGGACTTCTCCATTCAAACTAGTTTATGGCACTGAGGCCATCTTTCCTATCTAGCTCACCCTTCCAGTGGCAAAGTTCTTTCAGGAAGAGGAAGATGAACCAAATGATATGATGAGAAGGATGATGGATTTGGTGGAGTTACAGCAAATCAAAGAGCAAGTTGCAGGAAAATCAGAGGCTCATCAGCAGAGGATAAAGGGCATGTTTGACAAAAGAGCAAAGGCAGACAACTTCCAGGTCGAGGACTGGGTCCTCAAGTGGGATGCTGTCAGACAGGACAAGGGGAAACATGGAAAATTTGACTCTTTATGGATTGGCCATTTTGTTATAGACCAGGTATATAAGAATAACACCTTCAAATTGCAGAATCTGGAAGGTGAAGAGGTATTCGATGGCACAATAAATGGGCGGTTCCTAAAACTCTATTTTATTTGAGGATCTGAGGCCTTATAATTGTAAATTAGTAGATTGTAGGTTGTTTTTGCTTTCAAAATAAGACTCCATGCCCAATGGAACCATAGAGAATAGTGTTAAGTTACTTAGTTGCTTTTAGGGAAAGGCATTTTGGTTTGGGGTTCTTGGAACCTCACAGGGAGGTTCCCATCCCCGAGTAGGAGCCAAATGTTATCTCCCAAATAAAATAAATTTATTTTTTATAATATGAAGAATTTAAATGATGCAATGAAGGATATGAAGATCACTAACAATTTTGAAGACCTCTATTTTTTATGCAAATTTCACAAAGTTGTGGCTTCGGTGGCTTGGGCGAGGATCAGAACATCTCATTAGCCACCGAAAGATGGAAGATAAATAGCAGGTGGAAGACCCCTTCGGCAGATAGGCGTATTGCTGTAACTTTTTTACACCATCGGAGCATTTCTTAACAACAATCGGAAGTTTTAAAGGCTGCAAGATCGGCGAGATAGAGCTAAAGATTTCTGCAGTGTCGGCATCGAAACTTGAAAGGACTGACGATCGGCGAGCTAGTTCCCAAAGGCCCCGCAACGGCGGAGAATACAGTGACTAAAAGTTCCGCCACTGCAGAGAATATAGTGACTAAGCGTTCCGATTCAAACTTCTAATGACGTCCGACAGCGATGAAATCAGATCGGAAGAACTAAAGACTAAGTAGCGACGGGACAAGGCTGAAAGGTTCCGAAATGTCGGTGATATGAAGAACTAAATACCGCCGAGGTCAAGTAGCAGAAATCGGAACTTGAGAACACTAACCGTTGGCGAGCTAGTCCTCCGAGGAGCCGCAACGGCGGAAGAAAGACTTACTACAAGTTTCGAAACAGCACAGACTCATCGGCGTCGAAACTTGAAAGGACTAACTATCGGCGAGCTAGTTCCCAAAGGCGCCGCAACTGCGAATAAAATAATGGTTAAAATTCTCGATGGTAAGAGCCTTTGAGTTTCGATCGCCGACGAAATCAGTTCGGGACTTAAAAACTTTAAAAGCATCAGCGAGTTAGTCCACTACGACACCGAAACGGCGAAAGACTTACAAACTACGGCTTCTGCGAGAATAGGAAATCGTCAGCGATCGAAAGGACTAAAGACTAATCATTGGAGAGTTTAGAACCAAGCAGCTCCGCAGCAATCGGAAGAACTACAGACTAATCGTCAGCACAACAGTCCATTAAGGAGCCGCAACTGCGGCAAACATTCAGGCTTGGAGTGCCGATGGGCTAGAGGAAACAGCTTTCGATCGTCGATGTAGAAACCGTCGGCGAATTAGTCCTCTGAGGAGCCGCAACTGCGAAAGAAAAACAGACTAAGGCTTCCGCGAGCAGATGAAAACTTCGTCGTCGGAAAGGCTAAAGACAAACCGACGACAAAATAGTTCACTGTGGAGCCGCAACGACGGATGAAAGACTTGCTGCGGGTTCCGAAATAATACAGACTCATCGACGATCGGAGGTTCTAAGGGCTACAGATCGACAACGTAAAGCTAAGCAGCTCCGCAGTGTCGGCGAGGCAACAAACAAGACATCTAATAAATCAACAGAAAATCACCGCCGATCGGAGGTTCTAAAGACTAACCGTCGGCGATTTAGTCCTCCGAGGAGCCACAACTGCGGAGAAAATAATGACTAAAAGTTTCGCCATTGTCACGTCCTCGTCCCTCAACCGGCGAAGAGGACGCGACGAACAACAAACACCGCCGGGCAAACCGCCCCATGAGCATTAACAGAAATCAAATGCTGAGATGGAAGCTTAAACAGGCATCATGACAGGAATGCCAAACATGCAAAAATGCACAGATGCATAATCCTTTAATTGTACAGCGGAAACAAACATACATTCAAGCATTCCACATGTTCATTATTATCCATGGACATCAATATATTAATTGCAGAGATGCAGTAAACGGCAGTACTCATCTTTTGATGAAGAATTCACCCGCAACCAGCTACGTCGCTGCAACGTTCCACCCAACCATAGGCCAGCGTGCTCATTAGTCTCTTAGCAGCAATGCCACCCCCGAGCTGGGCATGATTCCTCCGGAATAAGGGTTAATTGCAGGCTTATACATAGCCAAGGGGACACAAACAACAAATCAACACAGCTGGGTTTCACAGGCTTTCAACAACCAAGCCAAGCCAGCACAGTCCGAAGACTATCCATTGCACTCAGGAAACCAGTCAGCTGTCACAGCTTAAACAGGGGAAAATGAATTCCTGAGTCATTCTTGGCCCTATCGTGGCCAAAATGACTCTCACTCAAATTTACAATGGCCCCCAAACGTAACAGCAAATACATTCACAACATGGGGAAGACTACAGCCCCGAAATCTACCAGTGAGCATAACTTACAGCAGGGAAAACGACCCAATTAATCTGTGAGACAGCCAAAAACGTGAATGGCCCTTCACAATCAGTCGTGGATGCAAGAGCACGGCTCTCAGCTCACTATGTGCGCCCCAAACAGAAGAATACCTGTGCGTGAGTAAACAATTCGACCCAGCAAGGAAAAGAACAGACAATGGAGGCCCTGCGTGAGGGAAAACGGCTCCGTTTTTGTCCGTGGATGCACACACAACAGGAAGGACGCGAATTTGCAGTTCGTGGGTGCTCAGCAACTCGTGGGGGAGAGGAAGAAACCTGCGTGAGACCCAAAAACGCCCCCAAAACCGGTGCGTGAGGAGAAAGAGAACCAAAATCGTGGTGAGAGTGGAAACTGACCAGGGAAGAGTGCGTGAGGGAGAAGAATGGGCAGACATGGGTGGAGTGGGCAAGTGGGTAAGGCTGACAGTCCTGCCACCCCACTCCCAAAGGCATTAACTGCCTCAACCACCAGCAGCCATTACTCCTCAGCTGCCCAACAAAACATTAAAGAGGTTGACAAGGGAAGATGGAAAATCAACAAGGTGACAAACATGGGTTTTTCCCCCATAAACCAAGGTTTGACATCCCCCACCCCTTATCCTTTGGAACCATGCCCTTTTCATTCAACGTTGCACTGCCGTAGCTGGTTGTGGTTTATTTTAATTGATGTGCGTGTTTACATGATGCCGACTTATAATGTGCCGAATAGCACGAGATACCACCGGCAACTATTCCCATTGCCGGAACATACACAACCAAATCGATGGTGGGGCTTTTGCCGTTAGCTCCTCACCATGATTAATTACATTATATACATCATGCAAACGGGGTCGAAACCGGGGACATTACAGCCATTGCGGAGAAAAGAGTAACTAAAAGTGCCACCACTGCGGAGGATATAGTGGCTAAAAGTGCCACCACTGCGGAGGATATAGTGGCTAAAGGTTGCGATGGCGGCAACAAAGTAAAAGTTTCGAGCGAATTGAACAAGACTGGGCACTTCAGTTGAACGCTGATACACTGGCTGTTGGCGGCGATTTCACAGCGAACCAGCAGTGGTGGTTATCAGCTACTACTTCAGTCATTAAAAGACCGCTCAGTGAACTAGATCTTCACAGTAAATAAACAAACAGTTAGCAAGGGTTTGAAGCCCTAATCTAGAAAAACTATTACTTCCAATTATTTTTGTGTAAAACAGATCAGATTTTCAGGATCTGTAATTTTGTAAAAGGCTATAAAGCCCACGATTAATTTATGAATAATGGTTCGACTCTGGGGATTTATGAGCCTGTTCCATTATCAAGCGTCTTATCTGGTTTATTCTAAGTATAAACTCTTTTGTTGTGATTTGTTCAGCCATCTCTTTCTTTACTGTGTTTATTGCCTGAATGTGCATTTAGGTAATTTTCAGATTTATTAAAGGGCCGATAGCTGTCATCCTATTGGTTATTTAGTGATATCTGATTTATAAACACCATCCTCAGCAGGATTTAGCCATTTATATGCATGTGTTATGTGTGTAAGTCTGCCAACCTGGTGAGTTCTCCATCCCTACACCTTTTTGTCAAACTACTGAACAAGTTGTAACTAAAAGCCTTGTGATTGAGTGAGCTTCATGCATGTCTTGAGAGTGAGAGGTTATATAGGTTATCCGGCTTGATCCAATTCAGAAAAAACCCAAAAAACAGTTTAAGTTACCAGGCGTCCTCGAGCTACAACCTAGAGGAGTTTCCTGGAGTGATAACAAGGTCAAATCCTTAGTCCATTGAAAAATCTTTGATGGTGATGATGATGGCTCTCTAGTTGTCTCCACAGTGACCGATGATGTTCTCAAACCCTCTATCTTCCTTCTCCAAAATGCCCAAGTGAAAATGAGGGACGAATGACCAAAAAACGCCTTTAAGGCCACGACCAACTATAGCGGTGATTTTGCAATTGTCACGCGATGTTTTCCCAAAAATCACCAATGTTTTGTAAGAATCACATTGTCCAAGGTGTAGTAAAAATCACGATTTTTTTGCAACGAAAAATTGGCAGCCCGAAAATCGCGTGATATTATGGGACATCGCAGATTTTTCGGGACAACTCTGATTTTTCAGCAATTTTTTCAACCATGTCTAGCACTAATGCTATCCTTTCCCTCCAAATACTGTAGCTTGATGACCCATCAGACTGATCCTCAAACCTGAGACCGATGGCCATCTCTGTCCAACTGATCAACCACTACCAACAACACTCTCTCCTTAATGAAGAAGTAATTTGCACTTAGAACAAATTACAATTGTGCCCCAAATCAATCTTCTACAACTCAAAGTTTACTGCTCTTATATCATGTCAATGTTTCCTCTAATTCCAGATCTGATTCACACATCCAATTATTTGTATCCCCAACAATCATAAACTATTGAAATAATAATTGTAAACACACTAGAATTCTAACTCATGTGCAACGGAAATACACAAAAATTATCAGATTTGACACAAGCAATCACCCTATAAACCTCGACTTGGGGAAACTAGCAAAAGTGTGATCCTTCAAATATTTAACAGAGAGAATAAACTCAGAAATTTACAGCAGCTAAACTTACAACTCTGTTCAGCAAGACAATGGCAAATCATCCTTCACAGGAAAATCACTTTCCTCATTGAAAAAACCAGTTCACTAACTCCCTCCAAGCAAATTGTCCAAGCTCTACTGTATGTGGCCTATACAGTCTGCAGAGTACAGCCTGATGCCCTTGGCCTTCTTTCTCTACTGGTTAATCATTTGCTGGAAAAGATGAACTAATCTTCTCCTTGCTGCAAACTCTCTCTCTTTCAGTCAAATTCTCACTTTTCCAACTTGGGTTAATCACTAATTCAAGACTTCTAGCTTAAGAATCTCACAATCTCAAGACTTCTTTGTCTCCAAGACCTCTCTCCTAATTCACTTGAAGTTAACCCCTTTCTCAAGAACAAGTGCACTCTAGATCTAACAAATGTGTCGAATGCCTCTCCTTAGATCTCCTTTTATATCTTTACAATAAGCATATACCATGGGCTCAATCCCATTGGCTCTCCAATACCATGGGCCCTCCAATACCATGGGCTCGATAAAAGGACTCTATAAAATAAAGTCAATGTATAGAGTATATCTTTCGAATGAATTCTACATGCTAGATACATCACCAATGTAGAAGTACATGTCTGAGCTACAAAAACTAACAAGAGGTCTATTACTCTCCTCTCACATCTCTTACACAAGATGATGAAGTGATGAGAATAATGTGATCATCTCCAAAATCATCTTCTCAAGAGTAAACCCTAGTATCTCACAAGGATCCTCCAACAAAGACATCCTCTTCTTCATAAAAACTCCTAGGGTTTCCTCATGAAACTTGACCCCTTGCTCCATGAAGACAAGTATAAAGAAAAGAGTACAATGATGGTGATGAGAGGACTCTCCCCTTCCCCTATATATATGAAAGGTAAGGGAGGCCAATAATACATGTGGACCTAAACCCTTACAAACAACCTATCGTAAACCAATGTTATCAAATCGAACCGACAGAGCCCAAAAATCTGAACTAGATCGGAACCGGACCAAAAAATACATAAAATATTCAAATTTTGAAAAATAAATATATATTCATGTGCATCAATAAGAATCCAAACAATTATACACAAATATGCAACGTTTCTCATGTATAGAGAAAGTGAGGGTGTAATATGTATATAACTAAAATCACATCGACTGCAATCCATATCTAACCCAAAATACATAAACAAAGAGGGCTCTAAATGGCCTCTAGAGCCCAAAGAGCTTCAAAACTTCATGCTACAACAAATAACTACATATCATCATAATCATTGCCTATTGGGATCCTATTCGTCGATAGCACCATGTGCCCCCCACCTCTAGGCTCTATCCCTTTCCTTTATCTCAATTCTCAAAGTTGATCCTCAAAGGACATTAGCCAATACCCTACAATTATGATGAAACCTCCTAATTCAAGCATTAAAAAAGGTAGAAAAGGCATTGCATGCCTAATAACTAATTTTGCTCGAGTGAAGGGTACATTTAGGTCACCACAAATGAGTTAAACACGTAAATCCACTTGAATCAAAAAAGCAAGGGAGGCCATTCAAGATTAATGGCTCATGGGGATCACCAAGATGCCAAAGATGGTTGTCGTAAGTTGTAAGAGGTCCCAAAGCATCGTCTAAAGTCCTATGGAGGTCCACTGAATCTAAATCGATCTCGTGCAAACAAAGAGCATCCTTAGAGCTATCACAAAGTGCAATCTGGCAAGCTCTAGTGTAGGAACTAAAGTCCCACAATATGATGATACCTGCCAATTTTGAGTGCTGAGCAATGACAGGGAGGGGGTGGTAAGCCATGGCAACAGATCCACATGCATCTAGCATAATCATCCAACGCAACCATGGTGACTGCTTTGGAGATAAGATAAGATAAGATAATTATATTAATGTCCAAAGAATGACCACAAGCAAGCTACTCTCCTAGAACCCCAAATACTACCTAAGCTTCAAGCCTCCTATCTTTACAAACTTATAAACAATGGTATCTTGGATAGTTTCAGATGGGCATGGTTGGACTATCATGGATCTCAATCAATAATAAGTATAACACATTCTATGGTCTAAGTGCATCGTGAATTGAGCCCAAGAAAGACCGATTCACCGTAAGATCCATTCCAATTCCATCATGCCATGGAAATTTCTGACCCCACAATTCTTCCTCCATTTGCCAACTTTTCAAGCTACAACAACCCATTCCCATGTCTACTTGAGCTCCACAACCTATGATCTTGTAAGATCGGCATTAAAGAAGATCCTTTGGAGGAATGAAAAGAAATTTCGCTAAGCACGAAGGGCCTACAATATATCTCCCAAGGGTCGAAAATGAAGGAAGAGAAGCCAAACCACACACTCTCAGAAGTCAACTCTGGGTGGCCCAAAGTATCCAACTGAAAGAAACCCCTATCTACAAGGGGTCCAGGGAAGGAGATGAGGATGATGGGATTCCTTTCACAATCAAGTTTATGTCTTGAGATCGCCTAGTACGTTCCTCTAGGAGTTTTGACTGCATAAATTCTTTGACCTTCACATGAGAGGGTGTGGTGTTCCTTCCCTTTGCCACTCGAACCCAAGAATTGAGGGTTTCCTATTGAGACTCAACTTCTTGCTTGAATAAAACCTGTTGGGAGTGAATTTCAACTTGCTTGTTCTTGAGATCTAGGATTTTTGCATGAAGGTGATCCCCTAGATAGTGAAAAAATTTCTTGATTCTTGGTATCAATGGAACCCTTGAACTAGTAGCTTGCTAATAACTTAGTTGGCAACTCAATACTTTGGGACTCGAACAAAAATAGCAACTCTATGCTTTGGCAACTCAATACTTTGGCGAAAAGGATAAATTTGGCACGGCAACTCAATGGATCAAACTGGTAAATTCTAGGCTTAATGCATCAAACTAGCAACTCAATGGATCTTCAAATGGTGGCTCAATGAATCAGAATGGTGGCTCGATGGATCGGAATGATAGAGGCTTGATGGATCAAAATGGTGGTGGCTTGATGGATCAAAATGGTAGTGGCTCGACGGATCAAAATGGCAGCTCGATGGATCAAAATGAAAACTCGATGTATCAAAATGGCAGTGGGTCGATGGGAGGGGGGGTTCTTAAAATGGCTGAAGTGGCGGCAACTCGATAATTCCCAACACTATCCTCCAATTCGATATCTAGTAACAGCGGCTCAAAATTTCAGTTAGTCAATGCTTTGATAGCTCGATGGATCAAGCATAAATCAACACCTGCCTTGAAAACAAAAAATGTCAACTCGAGCAACATCGATGAGTCAAATGAAAGTTGGGTGAAGGATCCTAGCTCTTCAAGAAGTAGGGACAACATGTACAACTAAACTTCAAGCTAGAAAAGAAGATGCCAGATTCTTTGAAAAGCTTCAACTGCATCAATTTATTCCATTTAGAATGGACTAGATTTATCAAAAGCTACAAATTTTGATCAAAGATTAGGTGTTGGTGAGAGGTAAAAGTGAAGTCAGGAGAATTGGATAAGAGAGATTATAGCATTCAAACTTCAATAGGCAAAGGAGAAGATTAACATGCTTTAATATGATCTACTCAAAGTATTTGCAAATCTAATTTTCACAATTTGGATTTCAAGTTAGCAACAATGAAATTCAATTGAAAAAATCAAATCACCAAGCTCTATATTGGGAAAGAGGGGCTTCAACATCAAGAGAAGAACATCATCTTAGCCAAGAAACATGAATGTACTTGTGGCCAAGTGTCTTTTGAGTTTATTTGCAATTTTTGCATGGTGGCAAAGCTAAGATAGTCTTCTAAGGAAAATGTTGGTTTTATATTAAATATCATCCTACCTTATTATCAAGTTCTACTAGTAAAGTAGTAATATAGGAATACTATGAGGTTTTGGCCAACCCCCGTACATAGGACCTTGGTTCGCCATATTACCACCTAAAAGTGCAAGGTTCAATTTGCATTTTCATAATCATCATCTTGGCAACATTTCATCAAGACGTGAAAGCCTTGTTTCAATTAATTGGTGGAAAATGTATTGAGGGTATCTCTCTCCAGTTCTTAAGGGGAGCACTTCCTGTCGAATATCCTAGAAGAACCCATATAAGATTCTCAAAAGTTTTGAAAGCATATATAAAGTTCTAAAAGGATTTGGAAGCATTTAGTGTTAATTTTTCTAACCCCAGCATTAGATAAATAATTTCCTAATGATTTTCCTTGTTGAAAATTAAATTGCAGCTCATCAAATAATCTATGCTTCTGGAATTATCAACAAAATTTAAATAATGGAAGCAAAAAATGGAAACAGATCAATAACACATGTACAGAAAATTTATTATTTAGAAGGATCTAGAAGTCTCTAGAAGGCTATGGAAGTTTCTAGAAGACTCTAGAAGGATCTAGTAACATGTGGAACATTCTAGAAGAGTCTAGGGACAAAGAAAGAAAGTTCTAGAGGCTAATAATTATTTCTCAATATTGAGAAGAGTGCTCTAGATAGAAGCAATCTAGAAGAGGGCAGCCTAGGAGTTTCCACAAGGCTCTATTGGCTAAAAATGAAACTATAAAAGAAAGTTCTCTCCCTCACTTGCAACTCGTGTTCTCATTGTGGAGAGATCCCTAGACCATTAGGTAATCGTTGAAGATATCTTGTGCAGGTTTCGAGCTTCATTGAGAAAATATTCAAGGCTGCAAATGTCTCTTGTAAGGTCAATGTTGTATCTTGTCTTCCTCTCTTCTTGGCTGGAAATGGTGTTGTTGCTTTAGGGTTATTTTCCAGTATAAAGAGGTGTTAACAATGACATTGTGGTCCTCTTAGGACCAGTGTTATCGGAACCAGTAAAACCAACCGGTCCGACCGATTCACAGGCCCAACTGGTCTGGTTAGGTGCTTGAACTAGAAAACACCTGGTTTTGTCCTGAGCCGGTTGTGAACCGACCGATTATGTCTGAAACCAAACCAAAATTGCCAAACCGTCAGGGTTTGGTCGGTTCCGTACGAAACCGGCCGGTCTGTACTCTGCTTATTTTTTGGACATTATGGATCATTTATAGCCTCTTTTTTATGTATTTTGGTTCAAAACTTCAGAGATGTTTTGCACTCAGTGCTATTTTGGTTATTTGCACCCGTACTTGCTATATATATGAGAAACTTTGCATATTTGTATATTAATGGTTAGGATTCATATGTATGCACAAGAAGTCGGTCTGACCGGTTCACATGCCATGCCCAATCGGTCCGGTTAGGTGCTTGAATTGGAAAACCCACGGTTTTGTCCTGAACCAGTTGTGAACCGGCCGATTCCGTACAAAACCAAACCAAAACTGTCAAACCGACCGGTTTTGGCATGTTCCGTACGGAACCGGCCGGTCCGTACTCTGCTTATTTTTTGAACAATAAGGGCCATTTACAGCCTCTTTTTTATGTATTTTGGTTCAAAACTTCAGATATGTATTGCACTCGGTGCTATTTTGGTTATCTGTACCTGTACTTGCTATATATATGAGAAACTTTGCATATTTGTGTATTAATGGTTTGGATTCATATGTATACACATGAATATATATGAATATTTTATGTATTTTTTGGTCTACCAGTTTTTTTCCCTGTTTTTTTCCGGTTCCAGTCCGGTTTCCAATCCGGTTCACATTTTGGGCTCTACGTTTTGATCACGGTCCGGTTCTAATAACATTGCTTAGGACCCATAAATTCAGATATGCAATATGTTATGTCCCAAGACTGATTTTTCTTAATAGAAGGCTATCTTTTACTTCATATATCAGATTCTGATTTATGTGATGAAGCAAGAATATAACAAGGGTATTAATGTATCTTTATGAGCATAGTATCTTGGCTGGAAATTGAATTTGCGTACAGTTATAATTAAGACTGTTGTTCATGCATCTTCATTGATTAAATATTGTCCACTGTTGAATTCTCCAAAAAGTGTTTTCAGTACATTGCTCAAGGATAAAGTACTGATCTACTTGAATCTGCCATCTAATATCTATTGCATATCATAAATCTTAATTGCTAAATCTGATTTCATATCAATTGTTATAAAAGGTTGATTTAACAATCTTATTGACGGAAACCCCCTTGTGTCGAAGGAGAGTCGACCTAAAGTGAACTGAGGTTCTACTAAGGTGACAATAGGTAGAACTTCCAAGAGTTCCCCTAGGGTTTGGACATTGGACCTCTGGACTTATCTTTTGTGCAGATCTAGGAGGTTCAAATTTAGATCCACAACTGACCTTTTATAGCTATGTGGATGCTCTTTTGGGCATGGATGGTTCTATTTATGTAGATGCACATTATCGTGGCGGGCATTTGGGGGACAATATTCTGCCATTCATCTAGCTGAGGAGTCATCAATTGGGAGCCACCATAAGCATCTAGACATGGGACCCATATTTATGGAAGAGCTTCTTGGACCACNGTACAATATTCTGCCATTCATCTAGCTGAGGAGTCATCAATTGGGAGCCACCATAAGCATCTAGACATGGGACCCATATTTATGGAAGAGCTTCTTGGACCACTTCAACATTAAGACTAGTACTTATACATGGGAGCTTGGCTTACGGATGAGCTTCTAACATGACTTTAGAATTGCGATCAGCACTAGTACACAGTATTCAGGTTTATGGATGTGCTTCTTGGACTACTTCGAGGTTTTGGCCAGCCCTTGTACATGGAACCCTGGATCCCCCAACTACTTAAGCATTGTTGACAACACCCGTACATAGGACCCTAGTTTATGGTTGTACATCCTTACTATAAGCGTTAAGGGAAACACTTTCCGAAAGGTGATGGAATGTTAGGATCCTCCCTAAGGGTGTAAAGGTGTGGGGGGGGGGGGGCAAAGAGCCCACTAGAGTAATAATAGTGTAGATATGGTGGTCATTCAATGTAAAGTGGACTAGGCCCACTAGTTAGTTAGCACGAAATATATGTAATGTGGCCTTATTAAAGAAGGTCCTATAGATAGTTAGGAGGTGGTTATGATTAGTGTTTCATAGCTAGACATAAATAAGGATGGAATCCTTCTCATGGAGCATATATTGGGGTATTCGTAATGGAGCTTGACACATTGAGAGGTCGCCCTACCTTAAGAGGCAAGTGAATTGGAGTAGATTCCTTCCATAAAAGGAACATAGTACAGTGTTGCCCTACATTAAGGGTATTTTGATAATAAAAAAGTGTGAGCATTTATAAATATCATTTCTTATGATTAAATCAAGGGTTAAGGATCATAACATTGCATCTTTTTTTGTTTCTTCATGGTTAGTTGTGCTACAAACACAAAAAATAATTAGAGGCTAAACTGATTAGAAGCTTTAAGTAAACAATCAAACAAGAGATGTTTTGAGACATTTTTGGAAATTTTGAGATGTAACAATGCTTGCCTTGCTAACACACACAAAAATTAAATGTTACAAAATTAAAATTCATATGGCAAGAAAATGAACATTAGAAGCTTCAGTAAACAATCAAACAAAAGGAAAAATCACATCTAAATTTCTCACTGTCGGGTGGTCCACTCCGATGGGATCTTACATGAGTTCATCATTGAACTTCCCCAACATAGCACCACTATGACTCGTCCATGGACTATAGTTGCCACCTTCATTGATCATTCTCATGCATGGCTTGCTAATACCTACACTAAAGGCCTATAGATGTCCAAGAACAATTGCTTCAAAGAGCCTCATGCCAATGGCAATCTGAACGATTAGTCCTTGTATGTCCATTAAGTCTTAATTAGTCAAGAAGAAACCAATCCTACATAAGATGTTTAATTCTTCAAATTAACTTACACCTAAAGTCACTAAGGCAGCATGACTTGTAATAATTAAAGGCTAAATTGACGACCCCCAATCCTACATAAGATGTTTAATTCTTCAAATTAACTTACACCTAAAGTCGCTAAGGCATCATGACTTGTAATAATTAAAGGCTAAATTGACGACCCCCTAACTGTTCCTCACTTCACACTATCTTAAATGTAGTTGCTACTCAACTTGTGGAGCACCTAACAGCAATCAAGTTATTGATTACTTTTGGGAGACCCAATGCAAATGGAAGGACTCCATGCTATGAAGGAATCAAGATACGACAAGATGAGGTGGCCAGACTAGCTGCTAAAAGTTGGTGTATGGGTTAAATATCATTTTAATGACCACCGTGTATGGGTTAAATACTGAATGTGAACATTCGGTTCTAGATATGTAATAATATTAGAGGTTGCATCAACATAATCTAATTACATTAGTCTTTTATGGTCAAAATGTTTGGGTACGCATCATCACAATCTACTTATTTAGTCTATGTTAGATTTGCTTTCATGGACATTGATATAATTTTATTCCACACGCACGTTCCAACATCTTGTTGGTTTTTCCCTGTTATCAACACATTTTACTCTCATACCATACTGTAGGTGATGCACATGAATAAAGAAAGACCTTCCAACGGAGAAGTCGAAAGTATCAACTTTGTTCGAAAACAAACTCAACAGTATCAACTTTGTTCGAAAACAAACTCAACGAACGAGTCACGAATAAAAGGGGCTTTACACATTTTATTCTCATACCATACTGTACGTGATGCACATGAACAAAGAAATACCTTCCAACGGAGATGTCGAACGTATCAACTTTGTTCGAAAACAAACTCAACGAACGAGTCACGAATAAAAGGGGCTAAATAAAAGAGTGGCAAATCATGCACCATACTGTAGGTAATGCAAATGAATAAAGAAAGGCCTTCCAACGGAGAAGACGAAACCATCGACTTGATTCGAAAACAAACTCAACGAACGAGTCACGAATAAAAGGGGCCAAATAAAAGAGAGGCAAATCATGAAAACCATGTTTAAATGCAAGACAGGCACCAGAAACAGAAAGGGAAAAAGTAATACTTACTTGTTTAGCCGAATTGCTGCTAGTACGAGAAGGCAAAAGAGTCCGCAACCCGTTCGCAAGAAGTCATTATCCATATTGTCATCCTTAACCCAGACGGCAATACAATACCCCAAATTAAAAGCTGCAAATGCCAGAGTCAATAGAGGTAGTAGAAATAGCTGCTCTTCTTCACCATCACCTTCATCATCTCCTCCACCACCTCCGCCATTGCCATCGTCATCGCCATCGCTACCTTTACCACCTCCTGCTGGCCCGTCTGTGCTCTCTCTAATCTTTTCTCCGAGGCCATTCAACATACTAGCAGCCCATGGGCTATACCTGATTTCGGAGCTTGGTCTCAGACTTAAACTTCCTGCTTCTCTTTCCAAAGGACTGCCTGGGATGGTGCAATCGTCATCCCGGAAGCAAACAACACAAGACGGATGTGCCAATAACTTCCCCAGGCCTAACCCTAACCCTGCAATATCGACGTTAGGATTCAAGCCGTGGCTAATTTCATCCCATGTGGATCGGCATAGAAAAGATCGCACTGCCAAACTAGAGAAACTAGGGTTTGCCAAATGGGTATGGACATTTCCTCGCCACCAGTAAATGCTTCCAGTAGTATATTGTGACATTTTGTTAGTAATGTATCAGATGCTTGATCTCATGGTGTGATATTCAATATGGAGGAACTGAGCACACCAAACATGTATGTATTCAGATATTTCTAACTCTTCCGATGTATGTCTGAAGATAGTGCGATACCCATTTCAGATGTAGAGTATTATTATAACAATGCCCCTCTGCTTTCATTCACTGATATCTTTGGTGCTCAAAGCATATCGATCGGAGCAGAGCAGTCTAAGCTACATAAAACCATCCATACCCACGAAATTGCAAATTCTCATGAATACCGTTCCAATACATAATAAGGCAGAGGCAAAGTCCTGCTTCGTATATCGACCTACCCAAATGTCTCAGTCTCATAAGACATGTTTGGCTTTTCAATCGACACCTTCAATCGACACCACCCAATTTGGTGAGCTGAATTTAATATCCGTGTTAATGGTCCCTTCCGTCGCATTGTATTAACTCAGCGCATACGGGAAGCATTATTTATGATGTGAGATTTTACTTCATTAGTTAGTTTATGGTGTGTTATTATTTTTTTACTTGGAAATATTTTAATATTTATTATTTTTGAGAATTAAGGGATGGCTAAATTATATAATCTACTTTTTTTTTTATAAGGAGAAAAAATTAAATTACATAATTTACTTAATACTAAAAATCTAACTTTGGTGGGATGATAATAATCATTCCTTCCACCCAGAGTGCATCCAATGAATATTAGTTCTAGTTATTATGGTAATATATATATTCATTTAGGAAGAGTATTTTCACCTATTTAAACATTTATATAAATGATTTGATAAAATTATTTTTAGAGAATTTGAGAACATGTTAAAATTAAGTTATGCATATTTCTCTTACAATAATTTTAGTGTGATATCTTTTGGCATTTCCACGTAAAGATATTCCCTATTTATACTAACCACACTTTGATCTTCACAATTCTCATGCCAAATGGTTGTCAATCCAAGGCCACTTCAAGCTTGAAATTCTCTTAGCGTTGAGACTTCTCTATTTGATGGAGATGGTAATTGGGGCATTCATAATTGAAGTCAAAGCCCTTTAGAAAGAAGGCAACAACAAGCCCTGAAAAATGATGACCTTAGAGAAACTAAACTTTGGTAACCATGGCATCTTGGAATGTAAAATGATGAGTCCAGGTTGTACAGGTGCAGGAGATCATGCAAGGCCTTGAGCTAGTAGAGTTATGGAGGACGGTTCCTCGTGATATGAGGTTTTTGATGCAGTAAATCATTAGTGCATCCATCCTTTTATATGCTTGGAGGCTAAAGGATGATTATACATCTTATGATGGTGGTGATCCTCCTCTTCCACCTCCTCCCCCTCCTCCTCACCATGAGGACAGAGCCTTGATATCTCATCCACCACCTCTTCCTCCTCGTCACCATGACGCCCGACCACTATTTACTCCTCCACAACTAGTCGACCCATTACCATCTATGATTCATCCATGGGTCGACCAACCCCTCCTCCTCACCAACTCGATCATCCACTATCTCCTACTCCACTCACCCAAGCTCTACATAGGATGTTTATGGTGGGTGAGATTCATCTTCATGGATATATCTATGCTTCTCTCCAGTCTACTTGTTTTCCTATTAGAGGTATTGATGTTTCTATTGGTGGAGGTGTCGATGCCTCTACCTTTGTTGGAAAAGGAATTAATGTTTATGGTTTTGAAGGTGGACCAGCTTTTGATAGAAATCACATTTGCTTATCTTTGCATACAACTTGTCTTGTCTTAGCACTTTCAAAACCATTCACAAATTATTTTCATGCTCCTCTTCGTTCTTAGAGTAAATAAGAATGTAATCCATAAAATTAAGCATAAGTGTATCCAACTACTTGTTGGAAACACTATTCATGAGGCACGTGAATGTAGATAGTGCGTTAGTGACCAAAAGGCACCACCACAAATGCATAGTTCGCATACCTTGCCATTCGAAAGGCTATTTTGTGCGTGCCTTCTTCCTTGATTATGACTTAATAATAACCAAACCTCAAATCAATAATTGAAAATACCTTTGCTCCTCTCATTTGATCAAAGAGGTCATCAATTCAAGGTAAAGGGAACTTGTTATTCACTGTCATCTTATTCAAATGTATGTAATAACCTATGAGTTACAACCATTTTTCACAATTAGAACTGGTACTCCCCATTGAGATACACTTGGTTAAATGTATGCCATTTCCAACAACTCGTGCAATTTCATTTCCAACTCTATAATTTTTGGGTACTCGTTCTATAAGGTGTCTTGGAAACTAATGCAACTCCTGACACAAAGTCAATTGTGAAATCATATCCCTCTTTGGAGGAAGCCATGTCACTTAATCAGGGAACACATCATTGAATTCTTGCAAGACTTAATAGTCCTCCAACTTGGGAACTTCATTTTTTCTTTATCAATTACATATGTTGCATACAATTGACAACCTTTTCTAAATCAATTCTTTAGTTGCAGAGCTGAAATCTTCCTAATAAAAATTGTCTTTAGAATTCCCTTTATTATTCTTGGGATTCCTTCTTCATCAATTCATTCAAAGGTCTTGTTGTAGTAACAAGGTTTAACTTTATGTGTTTCCAACCAATCCATTCCAATGAGAACATCATAGGAACTAAGTGGAAAAATATTTAGCTTTACCCGTGTGAAGAGTCCATACATATCTAATGTATATTTACCACCACTTCACTAACTTTTCTCTTGGTGCCAGTGGCTAGTTGGATTAGCCATGATTTATTTTCTCAAAAGCACGAATATCAACAATTTTAGGAGTAATGTAATTGTGACTAGATCCAGGGTCAATTAAAATAGAAATAGATTTCTTAACGATCCCCTTCAACCTCAACCACAAATGATTAATGGTTTTTGTTATCACATATATTGTAGTTGGGCTACTATGATGCATCATATAGATTTTTCTCTTTATTCTTCGATCCATGCATATTAATGGAGATACAACATGGATCATTATTATAGCATGAGCCATTCAAAGCCTTAATTAGTAGTAGATGCAGAGCATTCCCTTGACATGACTGAGACCTCCTATTCCATTGAGATTACCTCGGTGTTGGCATAGTCCATTCGAGCAGAACAGCAGACCGGTACATATTGATAGATTGGCATTTCAGGTAGAGACATGTGTGGTTGAGAAAGCATATAGGTAGTACTTGGATATATGTTGTCTCTATTGGTTATTTTAATAGCTATGACATGACATCGATTAGCTTACTGTGGTACTATATTGTTTGAATGCCTTCTATTATGTGTAGCTATGCAATCTTTTATGTATGCTCGTCTTGAAAAAACTTAGGTTATCCTTCTATGTTGGCACCACCTATCAATTTCTCCACTTATCTGTATCTTCCATTTGATATTTACCCATATTTGAACTTGGACCCGTGAAATTAAGGACATCTTATTCCCCCACTTAGTTTAAGATGACAGACCCCATTTTGTTTTGTGTCTCGACTCTGAGTTGTGCAACAAAACTTGCCAAATCCTTGATCCTTCTAGGCCAGGAGAACCCGGTGGTGTTTGTTCATGGGCATAGGTGAGTTGGGTTTTGAATCCTTGACCTCTCTGATTGATTGCACCGGATGTTTGGTCATGACTGTGGATATTCCCCCTAATTGCTCGAAGAGTTGTCAGCTAAAACTTGAAGCATTTTGTCTACCATCATTACATGCAGTATATACTATATGCTTATCTTATGTAAGCCCATAAATAAATTTGCAAACTGTGTATTAAGACACACTTGAAAGGGGCTAGTAAATTAAATGTGAAAGGACTAAAAGCAGTGGCTAAATGAATGCTAAATCCAAGATTGTTGGTCATATTTGAAAATGTAATAATTAAATTCCTCATGGAGCCTACAAGTTAGGATGTGAGATGGAGTAAAGGACAACTAATTATAATTGTCCCTTATGATCTCTTCACTACAGTTTCGTGTGTACTCAACGCAAGGGTCCTACAAAATAACCTCACGGAGCTTGATTTTAGTTTGGATGTGAACAATATATATATGTTAAAGTTGAATGGACACTTTTCATATCAACTCATCCATCTGTGAGACACTCCCATTCCCTATTGTTCTCTACTCATCATGAATTCGAGTGGATACATTTTTCCTTATGCCTAAAAAGATCACTATGTTAAAGTCAACAAGTCTTCCCCTTGACCTTATGCCTTGTTTCATCACTTCACTCATCATAGCTAATTGCCAAAGTCTTGTAAGTGAGCATACTTAAGGGGCTTTATAGAAGTTGAATGCTTACTCTGATTCAAGTTTGCTATTTATTTAAATTCTTGTAACACGGTCATGCTATTAATGGTTTAAGTTTGGATGCTAACATAATCAATGTGAAATTTGTTTATCTATGATGCACCTAGGATCATCCAGACTATTGCTCATCCTTTAGTTTGGGTATTTTGACCAAGTCAACCCTGTTGATCAAATCAAACACAATTCCTAATGTAGTGACTAAAAAAAGCAACATTGGTTATATCAGCTCCAAACATTCCCAATAGTAATACTACAGTCTCGGTTTTTAGAGTTTAGCCTCAGTTACCATGACCAATGATTATTATCAATTTATTATTGGCCATATCACATTTTTTATTATGAGATTGCTTCAAGGAGTGGCACTCCTAGGGAGCTATAATACTCCAAGGGGTATGAGTAGTCACCAGTACCATTCTACCATGTCTATGTATTGATCGGTGTTGTCAGTTTGTCCTAGTTTTCAACCGACCGAGAGTTATTATGATTTTTATTATTTATGGGGATTGTACCAACCGAAAATGAACTGTGAAATTCACTGAGGAAATCGATTTGGCTAGTGAGGTTGATGAAATGGCTTGGGAATGATTTTTGGTGACCTGTTATGGCTCTCCATACCAGTTTCCACCATTTCCACTTAGTTCTTGGGAAGAAGATGAATCTACTCAACTGAATTAGGAACATAGATAGTTGCAAGATAGAAACTGGAACCATGTAGAGAAACTAAGGTAAACTAATGAGAGAGAAAAATTGATTGATAATTTGAACCATGTGAGGTAAACCCAAGAAACTGAGATGTTGCAGCCTTAAACATTTAACCATGTGAGGTAAAATATGCTCAAGATGTGAGGAGCAAGTGTCCAAGTGAATGCATGATGCCTCTAATTTTAGTAGTACTGTGAGGAATTGTGCATGTGACTATGTAGGAAAGAAGAGGAGGCTTGGGACCATGTAAAGTAAATGATTGATCTCCATAATCTGACGTAGATTTCAAAATATCCAGTGAATCACTATCAAGCACATCAGTAAACTCATGAGATAGAGCAATAACTAATAAAAGATCCCCAATAACAATTTTTTCAAGGAGACTTGAGGTGCTTGATTCTTCACAGCAGAAATGACGAGAATAGTCACAATCATGACATAAGGCTTTTGAAACTTGAACTTTGACCCAAGGAAGGTGAGATTGGCTCCAAGAATTAAGAACAAAAGTCCTAGGTGCACCACTAAGATGGAAAATGCACAATTTTCTCCTTCTTCAATTAAATTTTGAGAATCGGTGCAAGCAATGAAGGAAGAATTTGCTGGAATAATTGGACAAGTGAGGGCGAATAGATCACTTCCCAAATCTGATATTTCATCCAAAACATCCAAAATATTACTTTTATGCACAACAACAACATAATTGGAGAGAGAGGAATCAAGTTTATCTTCATCTCCTTGAGCAATTACTGACACATTTTGCTCAAAATTCAAAATAGAAGAATCATAGGAGAATGACTGAGAAGGATGGAAAAAGAGTTATTATTCAACAATGGAGGTTCGAATATCCTCTTTTGGAGCAGCTGCATGAAAACGTGAGACATCAAATTTCTCAAAAACTTCTATAGCTGCAACACAAGGACTCGCATCAAGAAGACTTTCACAAATTTGAATTGAATGAGTTGAATATTCTGTCATTTCTTCATCTTACACAACTTATTCTTCATGAGAACTAATGGAGGCTAGAGGAGCTTTCAAGAAAATGTCAGATACACTCTCCCAGTGATTTTTACTAATCTCTTTGGTCTGTTGGCCAAGTGCTCTGTCCAATTTGGACGATATTTCACTTGGGAAATCAACAGTGTCAATGAGATAGCACATCCTAGGAGGAATGACTAGACACAAGGCTCCATATGCTCTATCATAGTCATTGAACCAAATATAATTCTCATCATTGGATTCTGGCATTTCCACAACTCCAATAGACACATCAAAGAGCTCATGGATCTCAAGATATGCAACCATATTGAATTTCCATTGAACATAATTGAATGGTGGTAGAGGAGGAACTGATATCAAATCCATCTTGAAGTATTGAAATTGTAGAGGAGGAACTGATATCAAATCCATCTTGAAGTATTGAAATTGTACCTACAAAATAAAAATATGAAAAATATGTATTGAGTATAAATTGAATATAATAAGCTCCCCACACTATGATACCATGTGAGATTTATAAATAGCCTTGATGGTAGTAAGAAAGCATAAGCTAAGGATCTTAAAGCACAATAATCCTACTTATATGTGCAACAGAGATTAACAACAAAACTAGTGAAGAAAATATTGAACAAAATAAATGAGAGAAAGAACTCATTGGAATAAATCCTTCTTGTGTATTAATTCATTGAAGTGTACAAAATAAATACATCTCTAAGGGATAAATTCGCGAGTCTAAAGAGGTAGTTGAACTCCACACATGTGGAAGACTTAGATAACATATAAACCATCATTGGACATAACTGCCAATCATAACTCCTAAAGCAGATTAATTAACTAAGTGTAACTGGAAGTAGGTGGACCAAGAAGGCACATTAGCTAGTTAATTGGTGATAACTAATGATGGAGAGCGCATAAGAGGAGTTCAGTTGAGTGTTAGTGGTCATCAGAGCTCATACTAACTCAGGTGATGAAATAAAGGCTAGTTAAGTGAAGGTAGGCACCTAAATTATAGGAACTTATTCAATTGGGCCTAAAATCATGCATGAGAGCGCATTAACCCCTGGAAACAAGGAAGAGGGCACATTTGAGGATAATGAGGCTAGCAATGAAAAAATAATATCCCAGAGTGATCAGAATACTTAGGACTAGACACTAGATGGTTAAGTGATAATGGTCTAAGCACTAGGAAAATTAAATAATGATTAATCCTAATGTCTAGATGGGTTGAATATTCCAACAAATTTCTTCAACATTCGACAAAAATAGAGCTTTAATTAGATGCTCAATTTGGAATCCGTCTGCTATATTGAGAAGATGAGGAATAAAATCAATTGAATGATGAATAAGATGATTCAAAACCCAAATAATGTTCATTTTGTGCATGTAGCTTTAGTTGCAACTTGACATTTAATATGATATCATGGAGACCCTGGGAACAAGGTATTTATACCTATCGGGTTACGTTATTGCAATAGTCGCATCACATCCTCCAGTTGTAAAGGGTGAGACACACAAATGCTCTCATGCACCATTAACCAGAGATTGCACCATGGATATTTCAACAGTGATAGCTTCCATCACAATTCTTCACCATTGCTCTTCAACATCATCACAACAATTCTCAATTCGTTGTAATCTTCACCGTAGAGGTCGTGGCTTAGGACTTTAGAGAGGTGCAATACTTAATGATTTGCTACTCAACAATATGGAATTCAATCCATGTCTCCGATTGACAGAGGTTGTGCAACGCACAACTCATTCACAACAAACTTACCAATGGAATCATATCCAAGCTCCACATCTCTTAAAATATTTTGTATCTTCACTTGAGGGTGGATACTCATTGTGATAGCTTTGGCACAAACAAATGACATTCCTTTCCTTTTCATTTTTCGACGCTATCTTCATGCCAAAGTGCACCAACACAGAGTGCACCCAAACTTCAACACACGTCTCAACAAAAGGATTCATGCTCGCCCAACACCAGTGTTGATGTAGAGAGTTGAATCCCCAAACTTTTGAACTCACACAGGCACACCATATGTGAGAGGGAAGAGCATCACCATGAGAGAGAGCTTTAGTGTTCACGGGATTCAACGCTCCAACGTGCTCACGGATTTGATGGAGAGGTGTATTCACCACTATCTTTAAAAGAGAATGATTCACAACCAAAGAAATTGCACACTATTTATCTTCTACATGGAGATCAGTGTTGACCCACACATTAGGGTTTGCGTCGGTAAAAAAAAGGAGCACATCGAATTTTTCAATGGTTGCAGCAATAGGTACAAGAGAATTTGTTACAGAATTGGCAGAAGTAACGTACATCATGCCAGGATAGGCAAAACGCAGGACTAACGGAGGATATGTTGTTACTGTATTTATTGAATCCTGGCAGTATGAGGTAGTGGAGGAGGACGAGCACACCCAACAACAAGAAAGTGAGTGGTATGGATTTAAGAGGATTGACACAAGCCGAAAAACAACATCCAGGCACGCGATGAAGCCAATTAAGGTTTCCATTCAGTAAAAATGCTAACCGACACCTCTTTGGCAAATGAGATAGAGGTGAAATGCAGGTGAGTAAATATACTGGAAATGACAAAGAATGAAAGACCCTCACAGAGAGTTATGACATACTGAGCACATGCCATAGGGCTCATGAATGCTCTGATACCACTGTCAAAATCCCATTAGGGCATAAATATTATTGCATAAATATTATTGGCAAACACAAAGCTAATATAGGAAAATAGGATAACCACACAAAACAAAAAGATAGACGTGAAAAAACACTTACTTATCATTGACCAATGGACATATATACAATGAGAAGTGACCTAGGGAGTTCATATTCCAATTGGCCTCTTGGACTCGTTCATATTCCAATTGGCCTCTTGGACTCCCAGGCGACTCTTATCTCCCCTATGACTGATAATTTCCTTTTCTCATGAAAAGGATGAATAATACTAATATAACAATACGAGAAAATGTTAACGCAAAGGATTAGATTCCCAAAAGAAACATTTAACATTCATTAATTCACTCATTCATTCAGTACACCAAAAATACTACATGACATTATATTTTCAATAATAAGTTTTCATAATGCCTTTACAGTCACTTCTTTTTCTGTTTTTTTCTTCTGACATAATGAGCAATCAACTCATCTTCTACAATTTCTTAAGTAGTTCTTATGGCATCTGCAACTTGTCTTAATGTGTGCCTAGTTGTGTGCTCATGACGTGGACGCTGCTGCAAGGGGTCGGGATTTGCTGCAAAAAAGAAGAAATGTTAAATTGATATCTTTTGTTATTATTATTACAAGTATTTTATTAATAAAAAAATTAGAGATGTGCTCTTTACCTGATGGGGCCACATCATGTACTTCATCTTCCAGTCTAGCCTCATCTTGTATAGGATGACCCTCTACGTGCTCTAGAGTTGAAACATGAAAAATTACAATTAATACACCATTTGTAATGCAATATTTTAAACTGTAAGCCATACTATGTTCTTGGTAGCACATGAATACATTCATTACTAGGATGCAAAGCATGACCTTCAATGGGTTGTTATCCATCCTCGACATTATATGGATAGTTGCTTCCCTACTTAAAGCAGACTCAATATTTTATGGCCAAAATTGATAACAAATAGATTGCGCAAGTAATCAATTTAAAAAAAATCATTGATTTTATTTACCTGCGTGTAAGATGGATTACCATAATACTGTGTTTTCCCATACAAGTTTTTTCGACTTTCAACAACGACTTCAAGCTATGTTGGAATCCAAGGTTGAAGTCTTCCTCTGTGGGCACTTCCTTGAACCGATCGACTTGTAATTTTGCATAAGATCATGAATTTAGATTTTATGAAAATAAAACCAAAAGTATTTCCAATTTATTATTTGGATGCAATATTGGATTTATTGATACTTACAATTCTTGGTGCTAGATTTGAATAACCATGAGGCCCAAACTTTGGTTGGCCAATACTTTCTTCTCTTGCCTTTATGGCTTTTGATGTGTTTGGAAGCCTATGAAAAGGTTGAAATACATCATATGTTTCAAATTTGATCTAAAAATAAAGAGTAATAAACATATAATTACATTGTTGAAAGTGTTTCATAGCTTCCTATGCTCTGTGGTAGCTTTCCTTTTTTTCTCAAAGCCCTCTCCCTTCCATCATCCACCAGGTCCTTCCACTCCATTGCTTGAATCATTGGAGGGTGCTCCTACATAGGGTTCATTTCTAGAAGAACCTTGTATTGGTCCCTCACAATATATATACATTGGCGAGCTTTCTTGAGTACCTTCGCTCAGTTGAAGGTCTCACTGCTGAATAACCCAACTAAGAGATTAATGATTCCATATTTAAAAATTTTACTTTGTTCATCCCACCTTGAGTTGATGGTAGGCCCAAAGATATCCAATGATAAATCATTTTTTTAACTAGAACGGTTATGAATTTTATAAAAAGAATGAGGGTCGGGATTAATCTGAATCAACCATTATTACAATCAATCTTCAGTCTCTTAGAAGACCTCTTAACAGCCCCAGACAATTTCCACCAGTCTACGGAATGAATGCCCAATGGGCTTTTTCTTCATTTACCCTCACGGCTCCTTGAGTCAGTAAGTAGCCTCATTTTCCTTTACATCAACTTCCTTGTTCAGCCCATGCAAAATATGATAAAAAAGATGCAAAGAGAAGTCATGCATCACTAATCTCAATCTTTGTAAGACTTTGTTGAGCAACGAATCATTGAACAGGGCATTTGAGGATATAGTCTTTATCAAGATTTCCGAGACTTCGAAGACTTGAATGTTTTTGATCCCTTTCTCACGTGCAATCTGGAAAGCTTTTAATAGGGCTAGTATTTCTGCGTGATTGTTGGTTTTATGACGAAGACCCCAACTGAAGCAATCAACACTTTTGTCGTCCACGGAGTAAATCACCCCGCCAGCTCCTACCCTCCCTTGGTTATGCTTGGCTGACCCGGTTCCTTATTTCGATCTTTGAAGGTGTAAGTGCCCAACCATTTTTTTTCTTCCAGGAGAAACGAATGCCCCTTCTTAAAAGATTGAAATCCAGTCATTTCAATGAGAAAGGATTTGGCTTTTGCAGCCGCCTTCAGCGCTTGTTGTTGAACATTGTTGAAAATGTTATCATTTCTGGCCAGCCAGATGCTCCAGCACACATATTTGGGGATAGCCTCCCAATTCCGCTCCACGTAGACTTACCATGAATTGGGTGAGGATATCTCATTTTCCAAGTGGAATATAGCACTAGCATCGATATATTCCCAAGAGCTGGGACATTTAGGCGAAGAAGAGTGAGGGACCACACTTCCCGCGCGAATTTACAGTCCACGAACAAGTGATCTGATTCTCTGCAGCACAATATGCATCTGTGGGGTCCAATGATGCCACATTTTACCAAATTTTCTCTGGTTAATGCCTTTATGTTCATCAGTATCCAAAAGAAGAAATTTACCTTTGGAAGGCTGCCTTGATCCCAGACATGTTTCCAAATTTCTGCTGGGAGACCCGTTGCTTGCTTATTTTACTGAGAATAAAAACCTTCGGTTGCTGTGTATGTGCCTGTTTTCCCCCATCCCCAGCGATCTTTCTCTTGCAGGTGGACTGGGGCCAAATCAAAGAGTGCATATAGGAGCTGCGATTTTTGTTTTTCAGCATGTTTAGGCATGTTGCAATTTTATTTTTATTTTTATATACATCTAAATGATTTATCATTGGATCACTATCCAATGATAAATCATTTAGATGTATATAAAAAACATCATTTCCTGCAAAATGATCACGTGATCATTAGTTGAAAAAGAATGTTTTATAACTAAATTTCAATCAGATTATATACAAGAATTTAAAAAAATTCTTAAATACTTGGGATCTTCTGTATCTTTATGGGAACGAGATCTTCGTCCACCAAAAATGTGGTTTGTAGTGTTCCCGTGATAATGACATGAGAATATCCATAAAATAATGCTTGAGCAATATCAATAGTAGGCTCTGCATCAACCCCATGTTCTGCATTATCTCGCATGTGTTGGCCACTAGAGGGTGCACTCACATCTTTCCTCAGGGGTGTTGCAAAATGTGTTTCCAACTGTTCATTCGACAATAATGGTACATGAGATGTAAGAGGGGTCATATTCTCATGTGACGACTCTCCACAAGCATCACTAGTATCATCACCCTATGACCACTAGTATGTAGACACAAAAACTCCTGTAAAAAAACCATATTTTAATTTATGATCAATGTAACACCCTGGTTTTGACCCTATTTGCATTAAATGTATATGATGTATATATTGTAATTAATCGTGGTGTGGAGCTAAAGGAAAAAGCCCCACCATCAATTTAACGTTTTATGTTCCGGCGATTAAAATCGTTGCCGATGGTATTTCGTGCTAGCCGGCACATTATAATTTTTGGCATCATGTAATTATGCATTTTAATTAAAATACCCACAACCAGCTATGCCAATGCAACCATAACGAAAAGGGCATGATTTTCCTAAGGAATAGGGAGGGAAATTATTTAACCTTTGGGCCAATGGGGAGAAGCCAAATGTCAAAGGGAGATCCCATCAAACCCTCAACTACTCATTTTGTCTTTTTCCCCAATCATTAAATTATGCCAGAATGTGGTTGAGTTAGTTATTGCATGGAGTGGGAAGAGTATGGGAAGAAATTCAAATTGGGCAGAGGACCCATTTTTGAAAAACGTGTTTTGACTTCCTTCGTAAGGAAAATGCCCAAAAACGTATGCCATTCTGCCATACACCCACGTTCTTTATTTTTGCTCATGCAAGGAAGCTTAGGATCTGTTTTACCTCCACGATTTTGTGGGTTGTGTGTTCTTCCTTCACGATTTGGGCTCCTAGACATTTTCCCCATCATCAAAAATTCACATTGGGCTCTCTCTCTTAAACAAATGGAAGTTTGTTGTGTGTGAATTTCGATTTTGGATTTGTTGTATGTGTGTTTTTACCTCACGTGGACAGGCATTCTTCATTTTCTGGAGTATGAGATTTTCATTTTGTGTCCTTATGGTTGGGTTCTTCCCCAACGTATTCTGTTGCATTTCTCCAATGTTTGCCAAGTTGAATTTCGTTTTTGGGTTTCCCAACGATCTAGAGGAGAGCCCACATCCTCTTGGGTGTTGTTGTTGATTTCATTTTTGGCCACCTTAGGGCCAAAACGACCCTGGGATACGGTCTGCTGTTAGTGGGTTGTTCTTACCCTCCTTGGCAATTAATTTTGTGGCTGAATTGTTTTCCTCTACTCAGAAATGGTGTATATTGTTGTGTATGCAATTGGTCTTTGGATTGTGTAAGACTGGAAAGGAGTCTGCTTGACAACCTAGTGTTTTGTAGGAGCCTCATAGACATAGCTAGAGGGTTGACTCTCTTCTATGCACCCCCTGAATAGCACTGTAAGGGAAGTCATGTCCTGAGGGACTGTGCAGCAGAGAAGGGAATGATTCCTTATGTTGGGTGTGTGTGGATGTCCTAGGAGTCAAGCTAGTTCTGGTGTAGGAATCCTTATCTCTTTAGTGAGCCCACTAGCTTAGCAGATAGTGCTTCCATCTCTTGATAACCTAATAAACCCAACTTGTTGGCTTGGTTATGTGTTGTTGTGTACTCTTGGTCTGATAAACCCAACCATGTTGGCTTGACTGAGTTTTGACATATCTTTAGCTATGTGTGGGCCTGCTTAGTTTCCTTATTCCTTGTGGAAATCATGCCCAGCTCAAGGGTGGCAGTGTTGCAGAGAGATTAAGGAGCACACTGGCCTATTGTTGGGTGGAATGTTGCAGCGACATAGCTGGTTGCCGGGAGCTTCATTCGAAGATAAGTATTCTTGTGTATTAATCCCTGCAATTGTATATATTTATTTAATGAATTATGGTGAATATGATTAAAGCTTGAATGAATGGTTTTGCTTCCGCTGTATAATTGCATTTGTTATGCATCTATGTATGTTAGTTCAATGCATTTTTATCATTGTATGTTCATGGGGCTAGTTGCCCGGGTAGGTAGTATTATGGTAGCATCCTCTTCGTCGGTCGGAGGGTCAGGGACGTTACAATCATATACAAGTACAAAGTATAAAATCCAAAATGAATTTATCTTCTAATTAAAGATCATGTAGCTTACTTTCAAGCATCGATATCTCTTGACCAAAAGATCAACATTTGCTCTAATCTTATTTGTATGTGACTGAATGAATATCAGACGAAGGATTTCCTCATTTATTTTGTTAATCTCTTCTCTATCAAGTTAATGGGGTCCAATGAAGATATGATGACATCATCACACATGAGATCATCCACATTAGTATCTATGGATTGCTCTATTGCTAGATCAAACCTTGAATCAGTAGCCTACAACAAAAATTTATAAAACATTATCGAAATGAAACCAATAGAATGAGGAAAAAAAATCATAAAAAATCATATTGCTCATATTTAATTTGTACAATTACAATGAGGTATAACTTCTTCCTCGAGGCTGGTGTCATCTAATTGACAGGTAGGGACCTGCCATAATTAGCACCTTGAAAAAAAATATAGAAAACATTATCGAAATGAAACCAATATAATCACGAAAAAAACATATTGCTCATATTATATTTGTACAATTACAATGAGGTATGCATGCAACCTCGAGGACGATGTTCCATGATCAACTGTCGGGGACTTGCTCCGTTCACTGCCCTGAGACAAAAATATAGAAAACAATTTTAGAGCCTTTTTTATTTGTTTTTTTTTCTAATTTTTTGGGGGATATTTTTCATGGTTTTTTCCAAAGTTTTATTGCTTGCATGTTTATCTTTATTTCTTTCATTTTTCTTGCATGATTCATTTAGAAAAAATTCATCTCAAAAGTTTTATTTGATCACTTGCATGTTTCTATGTTCCTATCTAACTAATTACTGAAATGAAACCAATATACTGACAAAAAACATAATAAAGAAACATGTTGATCATATTATATTTCTACAATTACAATCAGGTATACATGCTGGCTCGAGGCTGGTGTCCTTTGATATACTTCTGAGGATTTGCCTCGATCAACACCATGCAACAAAAAATATAGAAAACATCATCAAAATGAAATCAATATACTCACGAAATAAACATAATAAAAAAACTTGTTGCTCATATTTAATTTGTACAATTACAACAAGGTATATTTGTTGTGTCGAGGATGGTGTTGTTTGATAAACAACTGGGGACTTTCCCTGATCATCACCTAGCAACAAAAATAAAGAAAACATTATCAAAATGAAACCAATATACTCACAAAAAAAACATATTGTTCATATTATATTCGTACAATTACAATGAGGTATACTTGCTACCTTGAGGATGGCGTACTCTTTTGATCAACTGCCGAGGACTTGCCTTGATCACTACCATGTGACAAAAATATAGAAAACATTACTAAAAGTATAACAATAGACTAAAAAAAACATAAGATATTACATTCATTAATTAAAGGTTGGGTAAAATGTTATATGTACCATTCCCATTATAACAACGTTTGAACCCTTTCGATTCAAATTGTAACTGATCAACAACTCTTTCCATGTAGCTATTGATTTTATGGCACATACAAAAACATGGTTTTCTTCATGCCCATCAAATATGCAATTGGGTTGCTTATTTGTATACCTAGGTTGTGTACTGTTTATAAACCTTGCAATATTTCATGTTGCTTTTGGCCTTCTATCAATGTACATAGTCGCTCCTTTATTTTGATCCTTGTCTTTTAGTTGTAAATAATTTGCAAACAGTGTGTATCTACTCATACTTCGTGTATATTGGACCAGTCACATCCAATATTTGTAATTGTAATGGGTTCCGACATACTCTATCAATTCAATACATATGTTGTAGCCGACCTTTATGCCATCCATACAAAACATCCCCAAACAATGTAATGATGATGGTGGAATCCGATATATCTTCTCGTTCACACAAAAAAGTATGTTTATTTGAGGAAGATCCTTCGGCACCCATTGTTTCACTAGATGTGTGTACATCAAGGGAACCTCAATGTCTCCTATGGTCTCATCATCATAAGAACGTGACCTCCCTTCATTTAGAAAAAAATCCACGAGTTTATGGAATTTTCTTCTAATTCTTTGACATCTAGTTGATCTCACTCTTGTATACCTACTAGATGACTCACTTTCCTCTAGTCTTTCTAAACTTCCCTCGCTTGTGGAAGACAAATATGTAAAATACTTGTTTGGTTCTACCTGCACCATGGGATAAAAGTTTCAAGGGTTTGGATTACGCTAAGAAAAAATCAGTGGTGGCCTTTGCATTTCATTGGTATATCTTTTGGCTATGATTGTATTTGTTCATTTTCTTTTTTCATATATAGACATAGCTCAAGAGTAGGATGACTTCCTAACTTAAAGCTTAGCTTAGTTTGTCAAGCATGTGGAATTGAAAGCAAGAGTGGCCATTCAAAGACATAAAAGTGAGAAGTTCACTACATATAGCATCTCACATTTATGTTTTGCAAAGTAGTAATTTTGCTAAGCCAATGTATTAGAATTCATTTATGAGAAAAAATTATGAAAATATAGACTTTATTTTGATATGTTTTGACTCATTATATAATGAAGTTGTAACTTTTTTTATACAATCAATGCATGATTCAATTATTAAACGAAAATTTGTAAGACAAAGACTTTTTTCTTTATGTTAGGTGTGATTACATTAGTGTCAAACTTGATGTGGCATACATAAACTTGATGTGATATAATATGTATGAATTTTTATACTAAAATATGATTTCTTAAAATATGACCACTCTCCCAACTCAATCAAATGTATGTGTGTAAGTGGACTAAAAGGTAGGGTTTGGGTGGAGGGTGGGGGTTGAAATGTGGGGTGATGTGTAAGTGGACTAAATTGTAGGATTTGGGTGGAGGTTGGGGTTTGAAATGTGTGGGCGACGTGGGATATATTTTTGAAAATTCGTTTGATAGTTTGGTCTTACTAAAGGAAATTTAATAACTAATGCATCACTTATCCACTAATTCAACAACATTAATTATATTAGCAAACATTCATGTTGTCAACAAATTCATTAGATCCTAAATAAAGAACAAGTGGAATGAATTAAAATTCACAATGAACCTATCAACACACTTATTTTCTCCTCTCTCTCTCCTCTCTACATAAATTGTTTGTCTTCTTTCATATCTTGGAAAAGTTAGTTGGTAGTTATAAATTTATGGTGGAGCTAGTATTTTCATTGTTTTCGTAAACTAGGGGTTTGTATAAATAGAGGGTTGAGCCTTGGTATGAGGCTATTATGTACATGTACTTCATCTTTACACACACATACATAAATGAAGTTTCAAGAGATATCCAAAATTGGGTTGTTGTGGATTCAATTTTGAACTATCTTTATCTTCATAGTTTGGTGCTTTTGAACACTTGTAGGTCATGTTGATTTGACATAATTTAAGGTTGAAATTGCTGATTTGAAATGAGTTAAATTCGGTACACTTGCAGGTCTATGTTCTCACCTTTGTGCTCTTCCAATAGTCAAGGTTGATGAACCACTAGTGTCACTAATAAAATGAGTAAGGCAAGTTTGGTCAAAAGGTATGATGTAGTTTATGTGAAAGAAATTGAGTCATGTACCCTCCAATAAGTTAATTTGTACACGACAAATGTGACCACACTATCCACACGCTCACATAGTAGAGTTTACAACAATTGGCCATTAATGCAAAAATTGCACTAATATAATGTCTCGAGTCCAACAAAATTGGCAGTTCATAAATCTAAGTCTTGGTTCTCATTTTATGGTGAGTTGTAACTCAAATCCTGAAGACATCTAGAGACACATGGTGAATTTAGTCTAAGGGCATAAAAAACAAACTTAGTATAGAAATTGAGTACCGTAAGCTCCAAAATGTTTATTTGGACAAGGCCAATGTAATCATAATATCCACATTATGATCATGAAATAGAGTTTGTTAATTGACCCTTAATGCAAAAATTGCACATGTAAATGAGAAAAACCTTAATTTTATAAGTCTTCTAATAAAAAAACCTCCTAGCCATGGACTCATAAGATACAGGCTCCCCTGGTTGTATTCTTATGTCACAAGTCCAAAAAAATCAATGGTTTATATATCCAAGTCTTGGTTCTCATTTATAGCGACACATGGTGAATTCGGTATGGGGGCATAAAAATCAAATGGAGTATAAAAATTCAGTGCCATAAGCTCCAACAAGTTTATTTATACAAGGTGAGCCCATGGGGGTTAGAGAAATTGGTAATGAGTAATTGAGAGAGCAGTTATAAATGGAAGGTCACGATCAAATCCCCTGTGGGTACTATCTTAAAAAAAATAGTTATTTAGAGAAGGTAAATGTGATCATTTTCCACACACTCATGAAAGATGTTTTTCAAGAATTGACCCTTCAATGCAAAAAATGCACCATGTGTTAATGAGCAAACCCTAAATTTTGAAGTTGTCTAATAAAAAGGCCTCCTAGAGATGGACTCATAGGAGAGGAGGGGTGCAACAAGCTATAATCATATGCCATGAGTCCAATATAATTGAAGGTTTATCGATATGAGTCTTTCTCATTTTATGGCAAGTTTTAAATCTCCTCTTAAATGCATTTAAGGACACATGGTGAATTTGATCTAAGGGCATAAAAAATAAATGGACCCGTGTAATTGAGTGCCATAGGCACCATCAAGTTTGTTTGGACAAGGTTAACATGATCACACTATCTACATGGTCATGAAATATTTTTTTCAATAATTTACCCTTTAATGCAAAAAGTTGCCTACATGTTAATGAGAAAAACCTTATTTTTGGAAATTGTCCAATTAAAAATCCTCCTAGGTTTATCAAGGATATTGTATATTAGGTTATGTAGGCTAGGTAAGTTAGGGTAGCCCTCATAAATCAATATTGACTAGGTATTTAGGTTATGTAGGTTAGGTAAGTTACATTATGTAAGTTATGGTAGTAAAGTTATGTCAAGTTGAATCTTGCTTGTAGCCATAAGGCCCTAAATATGTTTTTGATCTTTATGATTTCAACAAAGGCAAGATACTAGGTGAGTGAGGTTCTAAGGCCAACCATTGGGAAATTGGTGGAGGATTTGTTTCATATAATTTAGATTCACAAATAATGCGAAAATATAGGCATCCAGTTAGAGATACTTGTCAAATAAAATTGTTACACGAGAGAGTTTCCTCTATAGAAGTGCTAGATGAATTAAAATGATAAGGCTAGTTGTCCTTATTGTATGAATTGTCTTAGCATCATATTGGAAAAAATGAACATGTTAGTAGTGTATGAATTGTCTTAGAAAAATGAGCATAAATGGATTTGTATTACTACAAATATTTTAGCATGAGATGCATAGAGTTGCTGGCCATGGTTTCCAATCTTAAAATCAATTTCTAATTATGGTTACAAGAGAGAATTGTGTATGTAGAAGCGCTAAATGAATGAAATGATAAGGGTGGTTTTCTTTAGTGTATGAATTGTCCTAGAATCATATTGGAAAAATTGAGTATGTTGGTAGGGTGTACCCAAAATTTTGGGAAAACAACAAAATATCTCAGTACAATCAAAATGGTTAGTAAAAATTCTTAAATATGTTTGTTTAAAGGATTGATTTATAATACAAGGGGCATTATTATAACTCATGAGATATATGTTATTTTTAAGATAGGTTAATGTTTTGAACAAAAATTTAGTATACAACATATTAGGTTGGTTAGGCTAGACTAGGGTATAGTGTGGTAGGTTAGTCTAGTCCCAGTGGTAGGTAAAGGAAGTGGTAGACAAGTGTGGGCTATTGTATCTTCTATATTTTTCTAGGGTAGAAATCACCAGGGGTAGGAAGCACTAGGTAATATTATTAGAAGTAGAGTGAATAATATTGGAAGTTTTAAAATTCAAATTTTAACTTGTTTGTATTATTATGGATTAAATTACTTTTATATTTAATAATTTTAATGAAAAACAAAGCACTATTCCCTAAATGTTTCTTTTAAATATCATGGTCCATGCGTAATTCCATGTAGTACCACACAATCCATCTACAAATAATATTTCACTTAAAAATTATATTTGGGCACCATTTTAAGGTTAGTCACATTAGGGATGGATAAGGAATCCAAGGCCAAAAACTAGATACTTAGGCCCTAACTATTTATTACAGGGTTCATGCACCATTTGTACCAAGGACTCAAACACCACATAGGAACTATATAGGGGATTTATTTCCCACTAATAATATATAAGCCCCATTTTAAGGTTGTTAGAAAATCAAGTAATATTGAGAGGGGGGGGGGGTGAATCAGTATTAAGTAATTTATTTAAATTTTAGCACTTAATACAAAATCAACAATGAACACATAACACACAATATTATCGTGGAACCCCAATTGGGAAAACCACCAATACTTCCTATTGCTACAAAATTATATTTACAAATAATTTGTAAGCACCAACTTGTTGGATGCACCAACGCCCAAGTTTTTCAGCTACAACTGAAGGATGCACCAACACCTTATTTACCAACAACAACTTGAAGGAGGCTATGAACCTCTACAGGCTTGCAACCCGTCCTTGCGCCTCCCAACCTCCCTCATATGATAATTTGATCTCTGACTTTTGTACACCTTTAGATCTTCCAATTGAATGTACATAGACACTTGTCTGAAGGTTTAAATCTTTGCTTATATACCCTCAATCGTGCCTATTTATCTAACAGTCATGTATCTTCATTGTGACTCTTCATAAATTTCTCGTGCAATTTTGGAGCGTCGAACATAAATACTTCCACAACAATCTTTGAACATTTATCTTTCCGCAATTTGTGGGCTTGCCTTCCTTCCACAATTGCGGGTGCACTTTCACATCCTCCTTCCGCAATTAACCTTCTGCAATGATATTTCTACTATCGCCGTTTCTGCAATCTACGGAAACTCCTTCCTTCCGCAATCACCATTTTTGCAATATATGGAAACTCCTTCCTTCCGCAATTGTGGGTTGTAGGGCTTCCTTTCAATTTTTTTGAACCAGGCTTCCACATTTATCCTTTCTGCAATCGTCCTTTCTGCAATCTGTGGGAACTCCTTCCTTCTGTGATTATGGGTTGTGAGTTGCGGGGCTGCCTTTTAAAAATTTCAAACCAGGCTTCCACATTTACCATTTACACAATGATCTTTCTGCAATTGTCCTTTCTGTAATCTGGGGGAACTACTTCCTTCCGCAATTACGGGTTATGGGTTGCGGGGTTGCCTTTCAAATTTTTTGAAACAGGCTTTTGCAAATTGTCTCCTGTAACTCCTTACAATCGTTAGATATGCAAGTGGTCCTTCCGCAGTCTTTGTTGGCCTTCGGATCCACGATCTACAGTGAAATTTAACCTTTGTTGCTAACTCCTCATCTGTTCAAGAAATTAAACTTCGAACACTTTCTCCTCTGGAACGCTATGTGAGTGGTTGAGCTCTCGCGGCTTCCTTCTTGTTCGTCGATCTATGATCCTTGGAGAACACCTACTTTGGCTTTGTGGACCTCTATCTCCTGTGCACTTTTACTTCACAAATCTCTTCGCCATCGTTCTAACTATGCGGTTCTATGTTGATATATGTTGCCAACAATGTCAATTTAATAAAAAATACCCCCCTTTGGAATTTATTGGAAACATCTTCCTTTCACATCGGAAATTAGTTTTTTCTCCCCCTTTGACAACAATGACAAATTTTAGAAATGAAACTCCCCCTGTAACGTTGCTCCATTTTGATTTATATCTTCAGAATGTTATAGTTTGTAATCGTATATAAGTAACACAACAAAGTGTACTTGCATTTCTCTTTGAACACTTATCTCGTTCTCTTGTGTTATTTCAATGACCACTTTTTGAGACACTTGCTCTCTTAAAAAATGATATTCAATTGGAATATGTTTTGTCTTAGAGTGCATAACAGGGTTTTTGGATATGTTTATAGCACTTGTATTGTCACAGTGTATAACAATGTGGTCCTCATAGTTTATAGGTAAATCTTCCAATGTTTTTTTCATCCAAATGACTTGTGTACAACATGATGCAACAACAATATACTCGGCTTCTACTGTAGACAATGAAAAGGAAGACTACTTTTTGCTTAGCCATGACACCAAGCAATATCCTAAGTATAATGATTCTCCTCTAGTGCTTTTTCTGTCATCAGTACTTCCTGCCCAATCTGCATCAATGAATGCCCTTAGAGTGAAGTTATTGCTTTTTGGATACCATAATCCATAATCCACAATACCTTTTAGATATCTAAGAATTATTTTTACCGTAGCCACATGTGTTTATTTTGGGGCTAATTGGAATTTGGCAACCAAACCTACAACCTGCATTACATCTGGTCTTGTAGATGTTACATATAATAAACTACGAATCATTGACCTATACATAGTATGATCTACTTCTAAAGATTCATCATCCTTGCTCAATTTACAACCAATGACCATAGGAGTACTAACAGGTTTGGATTCTCCCATTTTAAACTTTTTCAACATCTCTTTGATATACTTAGTTTGAGAGATGAAAATCCCTTTTTCTGATTAAGATACTTGTAAACCTAGAAAAAATGTTAGTTCTCCTAACACTGACATTTCAAATTCCTTCTTCATTTTTGAAGCAAAGTTTACACTCAGAATTTGTAGATCACTTGATATCGTCTATGTAGACTACAACAATGATCATATTTTTGTTTTCAAACTTTATGTATAAATCACTGTCAGTGGACCCTCTTCTATATCATTGTTGCTTTAAATACTTGTCAAGCCTTGAGAAAAATTCTCTTGGAGGTTGTTTAATTCCATAGAGTGCCTTCTTAAGTTTGCAAACATAATTTATATTTTCTGATAAGAGAAAACCTCCAAGCTGCTCAACATATACTTCTTCTTCAAGTTCTCTATTAAGAAATGCATATTTTGCATCCATTTGGTACACTTTAACGTTTTTGTAGCATGCAAAAGCTAAAAAACATCCTAATGGCTTCAAGTCTTTCCACGAGTGCAAAAGCTTATTCAAAGTCAACACCTTCTACTTGAGCATATCCCTTGCATACTAATCTGGCTTTATTTCTTGTCACATGACCATGCTCATTGAGCTTATTTTTAAAAATCCATTTGGTTCCAATAACATTCATGCCCTTAGTTCTTGGGCAAGTTCCCAAGTTTGGTTCTTCTCTATTTGATCAAGTTCATCATTCATAACATTGATCCAATCCTCACTTTTGCATTATTCTTTAAATGTTTTGGGTTCTACTGTCGAAAGTAGTGCTTGTTCTTCATCATACAATAATTGTCTTCTTGTTTTAACTCTTGAATGTCTGTCACCAATTATTTGAATTTCAGGATGATTCTTCTGAAACCACCTATATGGTGTCTTTGTGTCTGATCTTGGAGAGTCTTCATTCTCATTTTCATGTGATTCTTCTTTCTCTATTTCTTCTTCTTCTTCAAAAACGTCCTCTTCTTGTGAACTTTTCTTTCTTTATTTATCATCAATTTCTTCAACATCCACACTTTATTGGATTTGTACTCTTCTTGGTTTAGTATCATCAACAATTACATTTGCACTTTCTATGATCTTGTGCAACCTTAGATTATAACATCTTTATGCCCTTTTGGTGGAAGAATATCCAAGAAATATGCCTTCATCTGTTCTAGAGTCAAACTTCCCTAAATTATCATCATCTGTTTTTATGTAGCATGTACTTCCAAAAACTCTAAAATATTTAATTGAACTTGGTCTTCCAAACTATAGCTCATAAGGAGTCTTGTCACTATTTAACCTGAGTTGTCCACTGTTTTGTACATAGAAAGCTGTATATACTGCTTCTCTCCAATAGCCATCAGGAAGTTTTGCTTCATTAAGCATAGTTTTGGCCGCTTCTTGGACTGTCTTGTTCTTTCTCTCAACAACTCCATTTTGCTAAGGAGTTTTTCTTGCTGAAAAAATCCTCTTGATTCCATGAGTTTCACACAACTCATTGAATTCATTTGAGGTGAACTCACCACCATTATCTGATCTTAGACATTTAATATTGAGATTTGCTTCATTTCAACAAGTGCTTTGAAGGCTTTGAACTATATAAAGGCTTCTGATTTTTCTTTAAGAAATGCCACCCAAGTCATCACTGTATAATCATCGATTAATAACATAAAGTAATGTTCACCTTGAAATATTTTAGTCCTTGTTGGTCCACAAAGATCAGTGTGAATTATTTCTAATGGTTGAGAGGTTGTATGCTTTTTTACCTTGAAGCTTGTTCTTGTTTGTTTCCCATGAGGATAGTGTCTACAAACATGATTTAGTGGTATTATGATCTTTGGAAAATTCCTTACAGCTCCCTTCTTACTAACTTTTACAAGATTGTCAAATTTCAAGTGCCTCGTCCTTCTATGCCATAACAAGCTTTCATCACTTTGACTCATATAACTGAAATTTTCATGGGTTTCAAGTATAGATAATATTGTAGGGATCAAGATTCTCGTGCTAAGTGAATTCAAGGTTTATCATTTTTTACTCCAGAGTTAAAGCATTAGGGGATTTAGGATAAAAAACATTAGTGGGAATTGAGGGTGGCAGGGGGATAATGTGAGATTTAGGGCTTAACTAGAGAAGAAAATTGCGTTCAATTTGATTATGATTCTATCACACGTCATGTGGCCTCACCTTCCTATTTATCATAAACCACGTCGTCATATCCAACACACCCTTACATCTAAAAAGATAAATGATAGGTCAAAAGAAGATAGTTTTTTATCAAATAAGAGATTCTATAATGCATGATCTAATTTCAAAAATTATATTTATATAAGGTATGAGAGAGAATACAAATAATAATTTCTACTCTCTTTGAAAGCACATTCATTTATATCATTTTTTCCAAGAAAAAAACCATACAACTTTTTATTCCAAGAATAAAAGGATATATATATATTTAGAATGTGCATAATATCACTATCTAAAGTGTCTTTGAGCAAAGTTCCATCCTTCTCAATCGCATACAAAAAGTATAATGAAAACCATTGTTCATTGACTAATATATATTGTTTATACATTTTAAATACATATAAATTGAAAAACATATATAACCATTGTAAAAATAAAGGCGTCGACTTACATAAATTGTCAACACATAGGCATATATACTACTTGATAGTAAAAAAATGTAACCACATCTAAGAAAAAAAATCCACATCATAACAAGGAGCTTCATCAACTCTTGCAACCACTTAAACACAGAACTGGTTGTTGTAGGTAGGAATTATCTATCTTTGTCTTGTTATAACCAAAGAACTCATATTTAACCTTAATGCTCTTTTAGAGAGTGCATCTTCCTTCATAGTAAAAACCATATAAAAATGAGTAAAGAAATGTCAACAAACCTTTTTTATAGTAGTTTCATTGTATCATAAATGGGGGATAAAAGCATTTTTTGAAGTTCACTCATCCCATTGATACAATCAAGGTATTATATTCTTGTCTTACTCTAGTGAAACTTTGTTATAGGATATGCACATTAGCATTCCACGTTGTTTCTTCTTCACCTAGAAACCCATTATATTCTAATTTTACAACCTTGATGTCATTAAATCATATCAATGTAAGCTATTTGTAGGAAATAATATTTCAATGGCATGTGTCATGTGTCTTGGAATTGTTTTTACAACATAAATACCTTAATATAAAACAAACTTCTAATGCCGATCACAAGGACAAGGACCGAATAACAAATGCTTATGATTCCTACTACAGGGATATGATTATGTTGTGGTTGCTATATTTTCCATGGTGTGTGTTATAGCTCAAAATGACACATCTCTGCCTGTGACCACTTTCCCATGTTTTCGTCGCATGTCGACACTTCCATGATGACACTTCATGAAAGTCACTGAAAAAACACCTAACTTTGAGGACCCATATCTTGAGTTATGTAACTCCGTTTGACCTCATCTCTACATAGTTGAAAAGATATTTCTATTAGCTAAAACTTTCTAGAAGACACCAAAGTCTGAAAATGCCTAGAAATACCCTAAAAGTGAGTTTTTTTGAGGTACGCGGGTTTCCTTAAGGAAACCCACGTACACACGCAACTTGCTCTATATAATACCCACGTATGCCTTAAATACGTGACTTTCTGCATTGCAACTCACGTATGCCTCCTTGTGTACACGGCTATTGCCTCTGCAACCCAGGTATGCCTCCAAAAAATGTAAAAAAAATACGTATTTTGAAATTCGGGTAGTTTGGGTAGTTATGCAACTGACTCCTTCAGTTGTAACTACTTTGTCTTCGACCCTAACTCTTCATTAAGCATATAAATAGAGGTAGGGAGGTCCATGAGAGGAGACTTGAACTTTTGCATTGTCATGCTGGAGGAATTGGGACTCTCTTTGCCCACACCTTTGCCCTATAAGCATTCTCCTTGTGTTGCAGAGCTTGGAGGCTGAGTTCCTTGGAGAAGAGAAGCAGCAGAACCAGATCAAGGTTTCGTGAGGTGTTGAACTTGAAGAGAAGGTATACTTGTACTTGTTTTCAAGATTAATAAAGATGTGATGTCCTTCTTCTTCCCAAATTATTGTTCAGTGTGTGATTGAATCTATGTTTATGATCATATGATGATGTTAATTAGATCATTGTTTCATGTTTATTTGATTATCATTTCTTTATATGTGGTCATATTGGTTTGAGGAAGGTATAACTTGTTTTGCAGGTCTTTTGGGGAAGAGGAGCAGGAGAAGGGCTAGATAAAGCTTGGACCAACCTTCATTTAATCAGGTGTGGACCTTTTCTTATCTCTAAACTTGCTTATATATGCTTGCTGAGCATTATACATCCACCTTTCAACCCCGGTACGTTGATGGCCTCTTAAGCCCTAGCCATAGGATACTTTCCTTTACAACATAACTGGCGACTCCCCTGAGGAGAGCCTTGTCTGTTTGGGGTTTCTTTGTCTTTCTTTCATCCTTTTGAAAAGTTTCACGTCCTTCTTACAAGTTAGGAACACCTTTTGAGTTTGTTGGAACACCTTTCCTGCCTTCGTAGGTCAGTTTTTTATCCTTTTTGTGCCTTTTGTCATCCATACGTGACTTTCAGGCTAAATAGTCGCATGTTTGTGTTGTATAAGCGACTTGCACTACCTGCAACCTGCGTGTCGTATGCGACCTACTTAAGGCAACCCATGTATGCACCTAAATTTGTGTTCTTTCATCATTTTTAGGGTTTTTGGGTGATTTGAGGGCTGTTTGTAGGGTCTTCAAGGGTCCTCTGCATGTGCATGACTCCTAAGAGGTTGTTTTATCTCTGTTAGGTGCTCTTTGTCTATCTTGTAAGTCTCTTTCAAGTCTTTGAACTTGTTTTTGTTGCTCCCCCCCCCTCCTTCTTTGGCTTGACCTTGTTGGACAAGGTACTGAGCAACCTCTGTTTGTAGGTTTAGATTGACACTTGGGACTTCTTGACCTTTGTTTATGTCAGTCTTGTTGCCCAGTATCTTCATTCCAAACTTGTTGGCTTGTTTACCTTTGTGAGCCTTCCTGTCAAGAGAGGTTGATATCCAACTTTAGCGAAACCTAGGGTTTATTTGTGGGGTGTAGAGTAGTTGTCTATTTGCTTTGCTTACAGTACTTGCTTGCATTAGTTGGTAGGTTGTTTTTTCTTTTGCATCTATAAAAGAAAAAGAAAAAAAACACATGTTTGCTTTATATGCATGTAGATTAGGTTTTTAGTCTAGATTGCATGGCATATCATTGTTTTTGAAAAAAATAAAAAGAATTTGTTCTTTTGTGGCTTTCAAGTTTTATATTTGAAAAAGAAAGAGAATAGTTTTTGCTTTTTGCATTTCATTTCTCTTTGCTTAGTCATTTTGTTTCAACTTTGAGTCAAAACACCACATAAGTTTCACGCCATCTACCCTCTGACTAAAAATAGCCCTTAAAATAAATGATATAATTTTAAAATTATTAGTAAGTTTTATTTTATAGGGTCATACACCAACTAGCTTAGGCTAGACTTGTGGATTAGGGAGTTTAAACTCTCCACAAGTGTTAAAATTTCAGACGTAGTTGGCCAATCACTAGGTAAACCATTTTCTATGTTGATTGTATTTGGGAAGCTCCTCTCAAACAGGAGTTAAGCACGAGGCTGCATGGAGACTTGGACTGAGGAGATAACCCTCTGATTCCTTGTCAAAGCGTAGACCAAGGTTTTTGCGCATCTATGGATTATGTCTTAGACAAGGTTTCGGGCTTTGCTACCCTACCCATGCATACAAACCAAGCTTGCGACTGTCCCCCCAGATTGTCAATATAGTTAAGGTAGCCTTTAGTCTCTTTGACATTTAGGGTTCATACACAGGTACACTGGAAGGCTATTTCTGGTTAACCTTGGACGGGCTTGGAAGGTAACCCCAGTAGAAGGTGTGGGAGGGCGGTGGGTGATTCCTTCACTTGTGCCTAAGAACATCTACAGGGATGCCAAGTAACTGTCTATCAGCTTTCTTTTGGAAAGCGTATCTTATACCTGATTGTCTGTTTGGCTTTAGGAATTTTTTAGTGAGTGCTGTGTGGTTTGTCTGTACTTAGTGTGCCTTTAGGTGTGTGCTTTGTAATTTTGGTTGCCTTTCAACCTCAGACTTTGTCTCCTAGTTTGAAAATATGGCTAACACCCCTTTGAACATCAACCAAGAGATCCCCATGCTGGGAATTTCTTGTACTATTCCTCTCGTCGGGAATGTTGGTGTTCCCTTGATGGCCACCCTGAATCTTCCTGGATTCACCATAGGGCTACCGATGTGGTTGTTTTCCACTCCAACTGTCCTGAATGCTTCTCAAGTAAGCTTGTTATACCAAGGGCATCAAAACACTGCTTCTCCTTCACTTGTAGTTGATTCTCCTACTCCTTCTACCTCATGCGATGAAAGTACTGATACTAGTAACCGACAGTCTAAAAGGAGTAAAAGAAGAAGGAATATGAAGAAGGCACATAAGAAAGGGGGCACCTATTCAACCTTTGCAAATCAAGTTGATATTCACCATCCAGCATCTGTTGATCATGCTAGTGGGATCCTTCAGACCTTCCTAGGTCACATTGGATCCAGTCACTTAGCCTCTGTAGTTCATGCTAAGGGCACCCGTTCAACCTATGATGTTCAAGTTGAACCTCTCCATCCAAACTTTGCAAGTCATGTTGGATCCATCCACCTAGCCTCTGAAGTTCATGCTGGGGCCACACACTCAACTGCTAGAAAGCATGTTGATCCTAACCATTCAGCCTCTGCGGTTCATGCTGGTGGTGACATCCAACCTCTGCAGGTCATGTTGGACCCAGTCTCTCAACCTCTGCAAGTCATGCTGGGAGCAGTCTCTCAGCGTCTATGGTTCATGCTGAAGACAATCTGTCAGCCATTGCAAGTCATGTTGACACTGTTGAAAAGACTAACCGTTCAAAACACAAGCCTAAGTTTCCTTGTAAGCTTTGTGAGGGAGACCACCTTACTTATAAATGCCCTTCTATTGCGGAGGTGCGAAGAGTTTGGTTTCATGGTCATCCCGTTTTTGAACATTCTGAATTTTTTCAACAACCAGTCTCTCTTAGTCAGGTTGGACCCAGTCACCCAGCCTTTGTAGCTCATGCTGGGGGTAAAATCTCAGCCTCTGTAGGTCATGCTGAGAGAAAACAGTCAGCCACTGCTAGTCATGTTAACACCGTTGAGAAAACTGGTTGTTCAAAGTGCAAACTTAAGCTCCCTTGTAAGCTATGGGAGGGAGATCATCTTACTCACCAGTGCCCTGCTATCACAGAGGTGCGAAGAGTGTGGTCCAAGACTCAAGAATTTCCTTCTCCTAAACAACCTATAGTTTCTCAACAACCTACTCAACCTTTGGTTGATCAAGTGGTTGAACCAATCTCATCTTTGGTCAATCCCACTCTTCTTTCGAAGAGTGATCCTGATGTGATTGAACCAATGCCATGTTTGGTAAATCCCACTCTCCCTTCGGAGAGTGACTTTCATGAAGCGGTTGAATCAATTCCATTGTCGATCAATCCCACTCTTCCTTTGGAGAGTGAAGTGTCTGCTAGTCACATTTTCTTCACTACCAGTTCAGAACTTACTGAACAAGGGGGCACTGAACTCACTTCGGATGAATCCCCACCAAGCTCTGGGATTACTTCCTTTGATTGGGATAGCCTAGTTGATCTGCTCCTTCCTTTTGATGCACCTTTCCAAATAAAGGTCAAAGTTGAATCATACACGATTGCTTGTTGTATTGTTGATGAAGGAGCCTCAGTTAGTATCTTGTCTGCTCGTGCTTGGTGAGACATGGGATCTCCCAGCCTTGTGTCAACTGCTCGTCAGTTACTGGCATTTGATAGAAGAACTTGTATAGCCTTGGGAATTCTTTCTCAAACACCTGTTACTTTGGGTGGGAAGACCGTCTTAGTTGACTTCATGGTAATAGAAGACCGCTTGGACTTCAATATGCTCCTTGGACGTGATTATGTCTATGCCATGCACTCTATGGTGTCAACATTCTTTCGTGTGATGTACTATAATCATGGCGAAGAAATTGTCACTATCGATCAGTTGGATTTTCTTGATCCTTCTCCTGACCCAGCTAGAGACTAGGTTTTTCCTTTATTGATTCCTAGTGTTTCTATAGACACTACCCCACCACAGGTGAACTATGTGGCCTCTTGTCCTTTGCGTTCAATTGCTATTGAGAAGCAGCCTCTGTTTTCATGCTTACCTTCTCGGGACTTGGTCATAGCAGTTGACCAGGTGAGTCATCCTATACAGACTATGGAGCCTGCTCTCCACTCTGTCGATCCATTTGAAAGTTTAGACATGTGTCCTATCTCAGATGATCTCCTTCCTTCAGATGAAGTCTTCCTAGATCCTTTGATACAGTTTGACCTTCTTTTGGATGTTGGTTCAATTGTGACTAAGTCTAACCCCGATTTGCTTAGTAAGCCTGATTTTCCCATGGATCGGTCTTCTTATGTTGGTCTTGTTGAGTTTTTGGACTCTCCCTTCGAACAACAAGTCAGTGATCCTGACGAGTTTGATTTTTCCTATGAATTTTTCAACTCCTATGATATTGAGTTTGTTCCTGCAGACTCTATATCCCTTGTTGATTTTCTCTCTCCTTCTGAGGTTGATCTTATTGATTATAAACCCTCGGATCTTGGCACTATAGAGTCCTCTTTCGTTGATTCTGCCTTGACTACATCTTTTGTAAAAGATAGCAAAGCCACATGTGTTTTTGCCAAAGTGACCTGCATTAGATATTTTCTTCTGAACATGATTTTGATGTTGTTGTTTCTTGGAGACAAGATTTTTAGTTGGATTCACAATTGTTTACTGGCCTTTTCTTGTTGTTCAAGCTGTAACTGCATTTGTGTGTGTCTTACTTGTGCTTGTGAGCTTGATGCCGGATTCCACGCTTTTAGCTCGTTGTATAAGCCCTCGTCTTTGTTCTCATCGTTGCTAAGCCTTGTATCATTTTGCCTTTGCAACTTGAAACCTTTTACCTTGAGGAGACTTTCCCTGAGTGTTTTTATCTTGCTCGCTTTCCTTGCATTATGCATAGGTTTGTTCCTTGCGCTTGGAACTAGTTTCGCTTGCCTCTGACACTTGTCTCATTGCATTTAGAGCATTCTTTTGCTCTCCTTCGAGCTCGTTAAAAATAGTAAGGAGGCCGCGAGTTGACTTTTTCGGACTCGTTAAAACTTCACGGAAAAGATATTGACTTTCTTTAGGCCCAGGTCTGACTCCTCAAAATAGACTTGACTGCCGAGTAAACTTGTCCATTCAGGCTCATTAAGAATATGTGAATGGGCATCCACATTGGTGGTAGGTTATCACTTTCTCGGACCATGTGAAATGATACGAGAAAGGAACACTCTCTTTTCTTCGGAATTGAGAAGAGTATTCTTAGGCATAGGTTTATCACTTTTCTGGACCTTAGGGACTAAACTTACCGAAAAGGAACCCCCGGTATGAGCTTAGTTTTCTCTTTTTCATGCTCTGGACCAAAACATGAAAAATATTCTGAGTGTACTTTATGTCTTTGTCATGCTTGTTAAACCCTAAAGAACAAAGCATTGAGTTTATTGTTGTAAGCCCCATTTCTCGTAATCAAATGGATCTTTGGAAAGAGATCTTGCCTTCCTTCACACTCGTAAAACTAAGGCTATATGTTGCTTTTGAAGGAGCGTTGGGTAGGTGGTAATTTAACCTTTTTCGGACATTCCTAACTAAATACGAAAAAGGTGCGCCTTACTTCTTCGGAAGCTAAGAGAGTTCTTTTGTGGTTTGTTTTATACTTTTTCAGCCTCAAGAGACTAAATTGGACGAAAAAGGCCCCCCCTGGAGTCTTTTTTGGAGTTTTCAGATTCTCTAAACTATGAAAACACTGTCGAGCATGTACTAGTTTGGGCTCGTAAAATCCACGAATCAGTGCTTTATCAAGCATTCTTCTGTCTCTTCTTCGAGCTTGCCAAAAATGAAGAAGGTCCCGAGTTTGCTTTCTTGGACTCGTTAAACCTTTACAAGAAAGAGGGGAAGGGAAGTTCATTCACATGTTTTTTACATCATGACAGCAAGTCTTGTTTCCTTGAATAAAGCACCAGTTTTGAGTCTATCAACAGTTGGGTACTAGTATTTTGACCTTATCTCAATTTAAAGTTTCTTACTCCTCCAGTTGGTCTCTTTTCCAATTATATGGGGAATATGTCAATGTCTCCTACATTGCAGATTTGTTTCGTTGGTCCTTTTGTGTCAAAAGCTTCCTAAGTCACTTTTGTGTCATGCTCACTATTCAAGGATTAAACCTTTGTCGGCCATTTTGCAGTTTCCTTGACCTTTTATGTCGGCCATTCCCTGATATCAGTTCATTACATCATGTCTTCGGCGTCCTTGTCGTGAAATTCAGTACCAATTCTAGATCCAATTAGTCTTTGACTTACCTCGTGTTGGATGATGAAGGATGCCTTAATGCCTTCCTTCCAAGGAATCTCTTCCTATCGACTGCAACACATCTTGCTCTAGGGATGAGATTTAGAGTTTTATGACAGTACTTTGGGGATTGCAGTCATTAGTGGCAATTTCCCTTGCTATTGGGTAGTGGGAATACCTTAATGTCTCCTACTCGATGGATTCTTCAAGTGTTCGACTTCAAGTCCTTGTATTCACACTTTTTAGAATGTAATAGGTGCCTTAGGGACCATTTTCATTAATGGTGGTTTCCCTCGCATTTGTTAACGGTTCTCATTATTGACTGGTAATCAAACTATTTCCTCCATGTTCGACTTCAGCTCTTTTATTCACATGGTTAGGATTCGTACCTTTTGGGTAGTTTGGATTAAAGACCTTGGGCCGACAGTAGCATCGTCATTTTGCTATTGCCCGAGTTGCGCAAGACCTTGTTACATTTTCTATGACATTTTGCTGAGACATAGATCCACCTTGTATTTTTGTGGCTATGATCGATTGTCGAGTATGGATCCACCTTGTTCATTTGTGGCCATGACTCCTTTAGATTTGATATGGCGCCTTTTTGCATATTGAGCGACCATGATAGTTTCATTAGTTATACATATGTTGGATCCGCCTGTATCTTTATGGCGATGTTTTGTATATGGACTTGTATGTCCAAGAGATCAGTTTTTTCTAACATTTATCTCTCTTTCAGGTACCTTTGTTCGAGCCTTTTGATCTTGGATTCTCTGCTCTCTCCATACTTAGTTTTTTCCTTTATAATGCATTTCGGCACCAGAAGACACTCCAGAAGACATTCCATACTCAGTTAGCTAAAACTTTCCAGAAGACACCAAAGTCTGAAAATGCCTAGAAATACCCTAAAAGTGAGTTTTTTTGATGTACATGAGTTTTCTTAAGGAAACTTGCGTACATACGCGACTTGCTCTATATAATACCCGCATATGCCTTAAATACGTGACTTTTTGCATTGCAACCTGCGTATGCCTCCTCGTGTACGTGACTGTTGTCTCTGCAACCCACGTATGCCTCCAAAAAATGTCAAAATAGTACGTATTTTGAAATTTGGGTAGTTATGCAACTGAATCCTTCAGTTGTAACTACTTTGTCTTCGAACCTAACTCTTCATTAAGCATATAAATAGAGGTAGGGAGGTCCATGAGAGGAGACTTGAACTTTTGCATTGTCATGCTGGAGGAATTGTGACTCTCTTCGCCCACACCTTTGCCCTAGAAGCATTTCTCCTTGTGTTGCAGAGCTTGGGGGCTGAGTTCCTTGGAGAAGAGAAGCAACAGAACTAGATCAAGGTTTCTTGAGGTGCCGAACTTGAAGAGAAGGTATACTTGTACTTGTTTTCAAGATTAATAAAGATGTGTTGTCCTTCTTCTTCCCAAATTATTGTTTAGTGTGTGATTGAATCTATGTTTATGATCACATGATGATGTTAATTAGATCATTGTTTCATGTTTATTTGATTATCATTTCTTTATATGTGGTCATATTGGTTTGAGGAAGGTATAACTTGTTTTGCAGGCCTCTTGGGAAAGAGGAGCAGGAGAAGGGCTAGAGAAAGCTTGGACCAACCTTCAGTTAATCAGGCGTGGACCTTTTCTTATCTCTAAACTTTCTTATATATGCTTGTTGAACATTATACATCCACCTTTCAACCCCAATACATTGATGGCCTCTTAAACCCTAGCCATAGGATACTATCCTTTACAACAACGTGTTGATGTTTATGTAAAATAATGTATAAAAGACACATAATAATATAATATCATCCAAAAAGGTTGCAGGGCATGCATCCTGTGACGGTTTAGTCAGCTATCAGTGGGACCTACGCGACGGATGGGGTAATGGGTGCATGGACGATGTTTTTGGGTGGATCGATGTGGTTTATTATATTTACTTGGGTGAAAAGCTTATAATCCTTTAAACTAGGTGGTAAGTTTTTACTATTTACTTTTAATGTGGGTTTTACTGAACCTTGTGGCCATTATGACAGAGGAGGACCTCGTTGATTACTCTCGTGATCCTCTGGATGAGGGTATATTTAGGCTTTCGATGGATGGTGGGATGACTGATGAGGTGGCGCCCATCAGACATCTTTGGCCAGAAGGTTTCTCTGTGGCCAAACCCTTTCCAGTTGTGGGAGACGGTTTCTCTCCGTCAGAATTTCTACTATGATCTCCCATGCCTTTTTAGCTGTCGGATGATCCTTTCCTCCTGGAGGTTGACGTGTTTGCAGGTGTGAATGAGCAGGATCCTATGGCGGGAGGGAGCACTGAGGTAGTTTTTGTCACCCGAAGTTTACAGGGATCGAGGACTGAGGGATTGAGGAGGGGAGGTGAAGGACCCATTGGGGGATTGGAGGGTGTTACTGTGGAGGTATCACATCTGGGTTTCGTGGGAAGTGCTATTGGTGCGTGAGAAGAGAGGGGTTATTTGAGACCTGTGGTGAAGTTTTCCATTCATTATGACACCAATGGAGAGGTGGACGGCTGACCGGGCTTGAAGGGGAATTGTAAACTGCAAAAAAAAATGGCCCAAGATGACCCTAGTTATTAACTATGATGTTCGGGAGAATATCAGCTGGGAGAGGATGGAATTGATGGATAAACACACCTTGGTTGGTCGTTTCATGGGGAAATCACTCTTTATCAGGTCTATGAACAAGTGGGTTGAGGAATGCTGGTTGGGGGCTTTGGGGGTTGCTCCTAAGGTGGAGGGACTGTCGCAGGGATGGTACGCCTTCAACTTCCAATTTGAAGATCATTTACTGTGGGTGCTGAATCATAACTGGCTTTTTGAACAAGCCCCGGTGCTACTGAAGAGATGGAATCCACTCTTCGATGCGAGTCGTGAAAGGTTGGACACTAAGCCTACTTGGGTAAGGCTCCCGGGAATCCCGTTGCCCTTCTAGTATGAAGAACATTTTGTACACATAGGGAATCTGTTGGGTTCTTTTCTGGAGGTTGATCATTCTGTCAAAGTCACCAAATTGAAAAGGGTGGCTCGGATTCTTGTCAACATTAACATTAGGAATGGGATTCATGGTGTTATAAAGATTACTTGGAAGGAGTACTCCTACAACCAGACGTTGGATTATGAAAACATCCCCTTTCATTGTAGAAGATGCCATGTGTATTGTCACTTGGCAGTGGACTATCCCTTATCGGCACGCTATATGAATGGGCGTTGTAAGGATAGTGGTAGCTCTTTGTCAGGAGGGGAAGGGGAGAACACTAAACCATCGTCACTGCCTATTTCTCCTGTGGGTCAGGAAATAGCTTCTGTGGAGGGGAGTGAGGCGAAAGTGAAACCACTTGGGAGGCTGCCGGTGGCTGATATGGTCAGACATGTTGGAGAACACTTTCTGGTCGAAGCTCCTGGTACCTCTTCTTTCACCCTTCCTCCGTCCATTAATTTATTTGCAAATCATTTAAATGTTTCGGGTCTTGATTGGGTGGATGGGATTAAGAAGTTAACTCTGAATCCTATAGAGCTTTGGTCACCTATCTCTATTGCATTAGTTGAGGAACCCCCTCCAGGGCCGGTTCTAGAACTAGTCTCGTAGGATTTGGTCTCCTCGTGTTCTCCTACCGAATATTATTACTCAGGTTATTTCCTTCGCTCCTGTACTAAAGGTTCTACAAGGGGATTGGGTAAAGACCATGTTTGGACCACTAAGGGGAGGGGCAAAGTCTCACATTCAGTGAAGGCACAGTCTCATGCTAAGAAGGATGTCCTGGAAGGTAAACATATTTATATTGATATGACACTTAGAGTGGTGTATGCCCGAAAGAAGGGTAGGAGATGAATATTCTATCCTTTAACTATTGGGGTCTTGTTAGTCCCCAAAAAATATCATCAATGCGGAGGGTGGTTAAGGTAGATTGTCCTGAGATTATGCTGCTTCAAGAAACGTTGGGGGCAGGTGATGAAGTAAAAGCTAAGTTAGAAAGTTGGTTTGGAGGATGGTGTTTTGAGACTCTGGATGTTAGAGATCGTCCGGGCAGATTGGCAATAGGTTGGAACACCAAGATTGTCAAGGTATTGAATGTGTGGGGTATGGATTCAGATTTGGGCATGACCTTCAGAGCCTGGGAACATGTGGACATTTTCAGTGTTATTAATATTTACGTCCCGTAGCTAAATAGAATTCCTTTCTGGGATAAAATATTTAGCAATTCCCTTTTGAGGGGTGATATGATGATTATTGCGGGAGATATCAATTTCTCCTTGGGGCAGGTAGAGGTTTGGGGACCTCATGCGCGTACTGATCTGCTGAATGATTACTTTACCAGGAACTTGGTGGAGATAAACTGGTTGGATGTTGATCCCTATGTGCTCAAACCTACCTAGAAAAATAATAAATGTGGGGAGGGGAGGGTGGCAAAAAGACTAGATCGTTTTCTTGTTACAGAGAAGATTGTGGACAATCATCACTTTATACGACAGTGGGTGGGGAAAGGGGGACTCTCGGACCATTTCCCCATCTTCCTGGAATTCAAGAATGGACCGATCAAACCACCAAGTCCTCTGAAATTTAATAAGACTTGGCTTAAAGATGAAAGTTTTTTGGCCTTTATTTCCAATGGATGGGCTCCTTATGACCTTGGGAATAGGAACTTTGTTGCTTTTCAATTTCCAGTGAACTTTAGGAATTTGAAGGATGGGATTAAGACCTGGGTTATGGACAAACGAAAGAGGGAGGACAGGGAACTACAATAGATTGAATTGGAGTTGTCTGTGATTTATGATCAAGATGGTGGTGGTTTGAGGAATCAGGTGGATAAAGAAGCATTGATTAGGTTGGAAGGAAGGAGGATCACTCTACTATAGAAAGGGAGGAAACTTGGCGACTGAAGAGCAAAGCTACATGGTTGGAGTGTGGGGACAACAACACTAAATTTTTCCATGCATATGCCAGAGGGAGGAAGGGTGTCAATACTGTGTGGAGTCTTGTAGATGAGCAAGGTATTGTTTATGACACTTTTGATGGGATGTCCAACACTGGGGTGGAACATTTCAAGAAACTTTATAAAGCCCCATACACAAGATACACTTGCTGAAGTGGTCCACATTACTCAAGTAATCCCTAGGTTTGTGGAGGAGGAATATAATCAGGCTCTGATGGATGAAGTGACGGAGGAAGAACTTAAGTTTGTATTGCAGAGTTTTCAGAAGGAAAAAATCCTAGGCCTTGATGGATGGACGATTGAATTTTTTTTGGAACTCTTCGAATTAGTAGGCAGTGATCTGTTAAAGGTGGCGGAGGATACCAGAACTTCTAGGAGGATCCCGACAAGTTTCAATTCCACCTTCATTGGCTTGATTCCTAAGGTGGATAATCATTCTTCACTGAATGATTTCAGACCTATCTCACTTTGTAATTGCATTTAGAAGGTGGTTACCAAAGTGATCGCCAACAGATTGAAGAGGGTCCTATGTGAACATATCACAGATGAACAATTTGGTTTTCTGGAGAGGAGAATGATACATGAGGCTATTGGGGTAGTTCAAGAGGGACTACGCAGCATGAAAACTAAAAATATTAAGGGTGCGGTTCTGAAAATTGATCTTGCTAAAGCTTATGACAAGGTAAGTTGGGTTTATATTCGTTTGCTGCTAACTCATTTAGGGTTTGATATTTCCTTTATTAGATGGGTTATGAGCTGCATCACTACTGTGTCCTTTTCGGTACTGATCAATGGGGAAACATCTCTTTTTTTCCATGTGAAGAGATGGCTGAGGCAGGGCTGCCCTCTGTCTCCTCTTCTTTTTCTATTGGTGGTTGAGGGACTTAGTAGATCCATCAAGGAGGCTAATCTAACTGGATCCTTCACTGTTATCCAGCTTACATAGAATTTGCAGCTTACCCATTTGTTGTTCATGGATGATGTGCTGATTTTCTGCTCTAGTTCAGTCAGGGATATTAATATGCTCGATGATATACTGAAGCTTTTCTCAAAAGCTACAAGCATGGATATAAATTTTGGGAAATCTACGTTGATCACACACCTGTTAGGTGAAGATGAGGAGCAGGACCTTATGACTTTATTTCCTTTCAACATTATAAGGTTGGAGGAAGGGTTGAAGTATCTTGGGTTCTTTCTGAAACCCAACGATTATAGGAAACAAGATTGGGTTTGGTTGTTAGAAAAACTGGAGAAGTGGCTGAAGGTGTGGAGTCACAAATGGTTATCTAGGGCTAGCAGGCTAGTTTTGGTCAAAGTTGTATTGGAGGTCATTCCTGTTTATTGGATGTCATTGGCATGGATTCCAAAAGGCATTCTGGAAAAGGCCCGTAGAATATGTTTTTGTTTCCTTTGGAGTGGAAAACAGGAAGCACATGTGACCCCATGGGTTAGGTGGGAGAGGATTGCTATTCCTAAAGGGTTTGGTGGGTGGGGACTCAAGAATATCTTTCTATTTGCTAAATCCTTGGTGGTTAAAGGGGGATGGAGAATACTGAAGACAGAGAACTTATGGTCACATGTAATGATCCATAAATATATCAGCCATGATTCGATTGGGGAATGGCTTCGGAGTCCTGTGAAATATCACGCTGGGGGTTCGATATTTTGGAAAGTAGTTGTCAAATCATTTGATGTCATGGAAGATAGTCTGGCTTGGATGATTGGGAATGGGAGAAAACTCAGGGTTGGGGAAGATCCATGGATTGGTTGTATACAACAGCATAAACCTTAGGATGATACTGTGATGGCTTTAAGATAGATTGGGATTTTTTTCCTCAATTAGCTCATGGGGCCAGTACAGCTGTTCAGGTGGGAACAATCATGGATCCGGGCTAGGGACCTGGGGTTTGATGATCCGGAAGCCAGGGATCTGGAACGGTATATAGGGGCACTATTACAGGATCAAATCGTACTTCGAGATATGGAAGATGTCCTTATTTGGGATGTTGAATAGAACGAGAAGTATACACCAAAGGCAGGTTATATAAAACTTAGTGCACAGGGGGTGGATAGGGCTGAAGTTTGGTGGTGGAAGTCTCTCTGGAAAATCAACTGTCTACCTAAAGCCAGGCTATTTATGTGGTGTGTTCTGGAGAATAAGGCTCCATGCTTGGATAATTTACATAAAAGGAGCTTTCAGGGTCCAGGTTGGTGCACACTGTGTAAATATGCGGAGGAATCGGTTCATCATCTCTTTCAGTCTTGTTCGTATATTAAAGTTGTGTGGAAAGAATGCACTAAGATATATGGCATTTTGTGTAACTGGGATGGCATAAACATTTTGCAGGCTTGTGAAAACTGGAGAAGATCTATTACTATGGATTCTATGAAAGCACTCCCATTACTTGCTATTTGGGAAGTGTGGATATCCCAGAATAATATGATTTTTTCTGAGAAATGTTGTACTCCAAAGATCACGACCACTCTTTCTAGTGGTATTCTCACAACATATCCCCAACATATCAGAGTGAAAAACCAGTGGGATATTTTAGAAGTAGAGATTGACAAGTCCGTTCCATGGGCCTTTTTTGATGGAGCAACACAAGAGAACATTTGTGGGGGAGGAGCTTTGCTCTTCCTTAGGGAGGGACATTTCTACAAAATCATGATGGGATTAGGAGAAGGCAGTAATAACTATGTTGAACTTTTCAGTTTGAAACTATTACTCATCTTTGCAGCAGAGAAAGGGTGTCATTCTCTTAATGTTTTTGGTGATTATATGAATGTGATCAATTGGATAAAGAAGACTCAAATGTGCAGAAATCTGAGAATGGACAACATAATTTTTTCTATTTCAAATATATTAGATGCTTTTGATTCATTTTCATGTAGTCATGTTTACAAGGAGAATAACCAGGAGGTGGACATGGCCTCGAAGGAGGGTCTACTTTTGAATTTGGGATAGTGGAGGATTTGTGAGTAGATTGATGGTACTGTACACGAATATTTCCATAGAGTGTTCATTGAGGGGGTGGTTCCATTGTGATCCCAGTCACTGTATCCTTTTTCTTGTTGTTTTTTCATGTTACAACTCATGTTAGTATTTGGGTCTATCTTATAGACCATGGCTGAAGATGTATTGTGTACTTTTTTTATATTGTACTGTGTAGAACAACTCTGGCTATGAATGCTTATATTTGGCAGTACTTTTGAGACATTTTGTGGCTTCTTAGACTGGGATTGAACACACATCCCATTTTGTGGTTTTAAATATCCGGACCTACTCAGGGTTTTTATAGAATACATAGTGTTGTGTATCTGCAAAATGTAATTTTGTTTTTTTTAGACAAGAATGGTTAGAATTGTATTAATTGCTATTTGGTTTAACCGAAATCTAAGGCATACAATATTAAAGAGGGCTGATGACCTCTAACATCGCTATCAACCTTCGTATGGATTATGAATATTATGGGTGATAAATCCCACCTGCTTCTAGAGCTTTTTCAGGAAAAAGACAAAAAATGATTATAAGAGTAAACTCTCACGAACTGTGAGTAGAGAAGAGTGCAAAAGCAAAACATTAATTAGGAGGGGAGGTAAAATGCCCTTGAATAAAAGGGTCTAACCACTTCTGCGATCCCCAAAAAATGTTTGAGGCCGCTTCCTTTTCCCTACGTTCTTTGTTGATCTTTTGCCCTCTGGTGAGGGGAGGATAAGGGGCTGTGAAGTCTTCATGATCGAAGCTTCCCTCTGACCCAGTGGAAGGGACTATGGAAGCCAGCCCTGCTTGGTCTGAAGTCTCGTGGTCTAACATCCAAGCATCTCTCTTGGAGCCTAAAGGAGCAGGGATTGGAGAATCTTCTTTCACGAATGGGGCAGCGACAACTGTCACCGAGGGGCCTTTGCCCTGTACCGGATCTAGACCTTCTCCTTGTATCGGATCTGGACCTTCGCCCTATACCAGATGTTTCATTGCTTTTGAATCTTGAGCTTCAACTTCCTGCAAAAATTCAAAGCTGTTTTTTTTTCTAGCGGAGGGGAGGAAGGAGGATCATGAAAGGGATCCTTTAGCTGTTGAGGTTCCTTTTGTCAGGGAGGACTGTTAAAAAACAGACCTCTGTTCACTTACATATTTTGTCAAACACTTCATAAACCTTTGATATCAGGCCTCAACAGTAAACCACAATCAAGCACATTAATTAACCATTCAATGGAACTATCCTGTAGGCTGATATACTGTTTATAAAGCACATTTAGCAGCGGAAAAATTAAAATATCAGCAGACTGTAACAAACATTTAAAACACAGTATTTTGGTCAAATAGACCCTGGAAAAACCCCCTCAACCCTTGGGGGAAAACCAGCATGCAGGAGAAATTTTTTATTGAGATTCAGGAAAAATCATACATCAGTTTTACAGTCAAAAAATCAACTTATCTTCAACCCAGAAATCTGCCTTGGTTTTCGTGCTCTTTTCTTCTCGAAAACTGTGCCAAAACCAACAGCAACTTTGCCCAGATTTCTGTACCAGACCGTACAGCATTAATGGCAGCCGTACAACACCTCGATTTTTGTGCCAAACTGTCCAAAAATTTAATGCAGCCGTATAGCAATTAATGCAGCTGTACCTTCCTCGTTCTCTGTGCAAAACTGATGAAACAGTACAGCAATAAATGCAGCTGTACCTTCCTTGATTTCTGTGCAAATAAATGCAGCCGTACAACATTAAATGTAGGCCGTACCTCTCATCGATTTCTGTGCAGCTGTACACCTCCTCGATATCTGTGCCAACATTTAATGCTCCTGTACTCCTCCTCGATTTCTGTGCAAGCTGTGAATCTCTCTCTCAGCTGTCCTGAAAATC
>LPNX010262792.1:689284-810347 GCA_001517045.1 Pseudotsuga menziesii
ACTTCATATTTAATCACCCCCGCACCTAGGCACCTGATGCAGGAGTGCCACCGAGCTATCAAAAACTAACAAGGACAACGTCGATTAGAGACCAGTTGGAACTCTCCTTCTTTTGGTGCAGGGTGAGTTGTTGATTTCTGAGATTCGGAAAGCTTGGGGCAGCTTTTGGAAAAGTGACCATAAATATGGAAAAAAATGCATTTGAATGGAATCTGCTTGTAATCCAGTTCTTGGATATGGCTCCATTATCCTAATGTAAGCTTTAGGGCCTCTAGGAGCCCTTTTTCTAGATTTACCTCTATGCAAATGCGGGCACATGTAAACTGACCCCCTTTTGGATCTGCATTATCCAGGTAGTGCCCTAGCTTATTTTCGATGTCCTCAAGAGAGCTTTTCCCCCAAAGATGAAGTGGGAGATGAGTTAGTCTTACCCATACTGGAGCGACTGTGATCTATGCTTTTCTGTTAAAACCCATAGTCCAAGGGGCTAAAAACAACCCTCTCGAGCCCATGAAGAAGGGACCCAATCGAAAATCAAGGTCTCATTCTTCTTTATTCAGAAATAGAAAAACAAAATAACCCCTACCAGCTGCAAAGAGAGAGACTTGACCTTGCAAAATAGGGTTCCAGTTTTCATCTATCCAAAGCTTTACTACCTTAGGGCTAGGCCACAACCCTGTAAACTTGCCGATGAGGGATTTCTCTGAGAGAAAGAGAGCTTTCTGGCATGGATTCGAAGGAGAGAGTTCAAGAGAAGGGATCTCAATAATATTTTTCATGAACTTGGAGGGAGGCAGAGAGGCAACATGATGAGCGGCTGCTTGAACAAGGGCCTTAAAGGCCTGGAGATGGGCTTAGATCTCCATGACTAGAGAACCCACTCAAATCGGCTAATTGATCCAGGCATAGAGCAGAAGCTCAAGGACAATGGGAAACAGATTGATCTAGGGATGAGACCTTCGAGCGACATCTTGAGCATGTGTGCTAAGCAACATGCAGGACAACAGCTAGGGAAACCCTAGCCGCATTTCAGAGCATTTTTTGATCAACGTCAGCTTTGTAATCTAATGAATTGTTTTTTCTTCCTAACTAGCAAAATGTAATTTTGTTACTCGAAAGATGAAATAAAATTATGCTTTTTTTCCGAGGAAAAAATCATCCAAAAAGGTTGTTTGAGGAAGCAACAATGATAATATGATACCACAAGAGGGGAAAAGGAAAGAGGGTGTAAGGATGATTTGACATTGTAATTGTCCTTGTGAAAAAGTACTAGTGTTTTAGCACATGTTTCCTTACAAGATTTCCCATATATCTTTGATTTGTGTATTTGTACCAAGTATGATTTGGTTATCCCTTCAAAGAGAGTATATATCATGCAAGATAAATGTTTCTCCTTGTTTGTTTTGTCATTATAATTCTTCATCAATTCATGGTCAAATGGACGAGTAATGATCGCCAGTCGGTTTTATTCTCCCATTTTATGAGGATATTTCCCCTGGTAATTATGGTTATCACGACTACTGTAATAACCCAAAATTTCATAATTTTTTTTTTAAAGTGACATAAAATGTCTTAAATCGCAGTTTAGTAACTGCTAGCGGTTAGCGAAAAATGAAACAATTTAACAAATTTTAAGGATTAGTTAAATTACAGAAAAACTAATACAACTTTAATTTTTATAAGTTATATAAAAATGACTTGCATTTAGTTGCTGCTAGCTGTATTGATGATTTACTTTTTGTCAAGTAGGTGAGAAAGCATGTTTAAAATCAGGGCTTACTTAGCATTCTGCTAACTCAAATGGACTATTGGTTCTTATAGGTTCAGCAGGTAAGTGTATGATCAAGTAGAAGTTTATTTTGAATTATGTCGAGAAGTACTTATTTAGCATGATAAGATGCTAGTATATAAATTGATTATTAAGATGCAAGACTCCGATGAGGTAAGTAAATTCCTTCGTTGTTTTGGATCTATGATAGTATTTATATTTAAGCCATGATGACTTTTATCCTTAACATAATTAATGCTATTTACAAGAATGAGTTCTTCCAAGGTTTCTTTCTGTCGTAAAGATTATAGTACCTAGTCAATTATAGATTCATACAGTGAACATAGAGCTCATGATCTTGGCATATAATTACTTCTATTGTTTCATGATCTTACTGCTATTGTCATGTTTAATACTCAAGTGTACTGCTCTTTATGTATGAGCATACTCCTATGTTTTTCAAAGGTAAAGTTTACAATGCAAAAATTAGTTACTTAAGAGAAACTTTTTCATAAGGTTAAACTTCAGTCTTCTTGAAGACTCCTTCATTTATCAGCATCAAGTATTTATGTGGAGAAGTTTAGAGCTCTTCAGTTTAGAAATATATTATAATAACAACATATCTCTACTCTAATTCTCCTTTACTAGTCATGAAACATTACCAATTTGTTTGATTTGTTTGCAATTATGATTATCTTCTTGCACCGCTAGTATACAAGTTGTATTCTCAATCTCTAGGTTATAACCATGATACAAGTGTTATTGCAATATTACAATACTATATTGATTGATGATTTAACATGATCAAACTATACCCATCATCCTAACTTATAACCTAAGGTAGTTTTACTACCTAGTATCTACTATGGTGTAGTCGAAACTATTGGCATTATATATTATAAGTTTTGTTCCTTATAAAATACTAGTTCCAAAGCATAGTATAATATCATCGATGGCAAAGTTGACATGATGATCAATCATATGAAATGTTATAATAAGGTCGATAGCGTGATTTGTATTATTGGCAATGATAAGATTTTAAATCTATAATGCAGCGCAGACATTGGAACTTGACCCACACTTGGTTATAATTATGGAAGGGCATGTGGACAAGCCTCCTCCATGCATTGGTTGACTTATAACGAATGAAACCCTACTCCTTTTCATTTTTCTCTGAGGGTTTATCTTCCTGCAGGCTACGCTGTGACACTCCTCGCGGCCATGAGAGGCCTGCAACTTCCTTATTTGTTGGCTCCGTAGTCTGCATTACTTTGCAAAGTGGTTTTGGTATCAAAGTTTGTATTCTCGATTTCTCTTGTGAGTAAAGAGTCACTGTGTGAGTGGGTTAAGACCTTTTAAAGTGGATCGAAGCCCGTAAATGGTTTTACCCCGTGACTGCTCTTTCCTTGCCTTGGCATCGTGGAACTTGAGACTATTCTCCTTGCTGTCTCTGTCGCAGAGTGGGCTTAAGGGTTGCTTGCTTCTAGGTTTAGTTCACTTGAGCTGGTGACTGTTTTCTTCTTGGCTCCAATTTCTTCTTACTCACAGGTATACACTTTTCCTCTGCTCGCATTCCTTTTTTCCAAATTATTTACTAAGTTAGGGTTTAGTAAATTATTACTCAGAGTTTTAAAGATTGTTTGGATTATAATCTTGTAGGCTCACACTGACAGCTCCAGACTTTGTGGGATTCCAACTGGTAAGCCCCGGTCTCGTCGTGGGTTCTCCCTGCTTGCGATTTGGGTTGTTGGATGAAGGTTCCTGTGGTTGGAAACATGGCTTCGAACTCTTTGCTGGTTATGATATAAGCTTGTTGTTTATTATCCATGTTTTATTTAAAAACCCTTGCGATACTTCGCTGGGTAGCACAAGCTTTTGAAGTTGTGATGTATATGTGGTTTTGGTGAAACAGTTTCAGCCTTATGGCTTAATGATGCAATACTGTTGTTTAAGATTATAAAGAACCTCCTTTATGCTGAGAGATTTTAAAAGACCTCTGTCTCGTTTGCTTCAGTTTGTCTTTTACATTTGAACTTCAAGAAAATGAAGACCATGGACTGGGTTTTACTGATCCTGTGAGTAATGTAACTGGTTATAGTTTAATACAAAGACTTTTATATATTTGGTTTTACTAGTAGGTTTTGGGTTTCGACCATTCGATTCTTACAGGCTATAAGCCTACCTTTGATTAAGGATTTTATATTGCAATTGGTTTATAATCACTGGTTTACTTTGTTCATTATTTACATATGTATTGTATTTATTAATTCTCTGTATTTATAATTATTTTTAAGCTCTGTTTTAAAGTTATAGTTAATTTCCAGAACTCGGCTTTTTAAGGGTTAAAAAGAAATACTGTAAAACCCTACAGTTTATAAAATCCTTGTTTCTGCTTATAGTATTTTTTACTCTGTTTTTGAAAAATAGAATAATGAAAGATGAAGTGACTTATAGTTATAAGTTTGATACTAGCTTGTTACAATAAGAAATCCTAAGTAATTTTGACAGTTTTTACTTCTAGTTTTTAGTTAAGAAATACTTAGGGTTTTAGTGCAGCATACTTGAAAACTAGGGTATTGTTGACTTTCAATAATTAATATAAAAAGGATTATAAAAGAATCCTTTTGTTCTGGATAAAACACACATTAGTCTGTAATGTTAATGTTTATAAACAGTTTTACTATTTCCTTTTTACATGTTTTTCTTAAATATTAATGGCTTACTTTACTTCTGTTAACTATAATACCTTATATTTTATCAGTATACTAATACTGGAAATAATAATATTTACTATTTTCTTTTACACCTATGCTTCTATTTAGTTGGCTGAAGCAAATAAGTGTAGACAAAACATAGCACTGCTATTCAGTGAAATTCATAAACATTGAAGTAAAATCTATCTACTATTTACATTCAAATAAAGAATCATATCTACTGTTTACATTCCAATAAAAGAATCATTTCCTTTACGTAAAACAATCCAACTGTGCTAGAGTACCACCTGAGTTCAGGTGTGGAAAAACACAGCTTGGAAATTTAATTTCTATCTATTTCACTATTTACATAATCATTTCCATTTCTACTATAATCTATAATTTTACTGAACTTAACATTACACAGTTACTTTTCATTCATAAACCCTAAACACTAACATGCCTGTAATAGATAAACTAAGAATTATTTAACTGAAGACAGTAAAAATAAAATAGAACCTGTTGAGGACAAGACAACAACAACTTAAGGAGGCTGTTCCTCCCAACCAAACTCTTGGATAGCACTCAAACAACACTTCCTCAGGACCCCCGAGCTTGTTCCTGGTCTTCTTGGCTGAGAACTAGGTGGAGAATGCAACTGTAAGACCTCTGTCACCTGACTGGTCCAATTTCCTCAGTAATAAAAATCTGCTCTCATTAGTATGATATTCAGCTTAAAAGCTGCAACTAGATCAATCTCAGCAGTTATCCCCTCAAACACAATCCAAAATCCCCTCCATTGAATTTCTCTTGAGTAAAATTCATTCACCCTGAATGATCACTTCTTTAGAATGAGCAGCCTTAGCTCTCTTTAATGGGAAATTTTATAGAGACGCCTAGGTCTTCTGGGTCAGTTTTCATTAAATGAGCCACCTGCTCTGATTCCAGTTTCTTGGTGAATCATGACCACAAATATAGGGAAGTTACCACCTGCAACAATTGGAAGTGATTTGAGGATGCTGTCACATGTCAGTTTGCTCTCCACCTAGTCTCCTCCACCAATTGACTAGTAAACACTCTTTTAACATCTTCCCTAAGCTGTTGTCTCCTCATTTATTTATTTATAAATAAAATATTCTGAATTTACATTAAATATTCTTAACCCCACTGGGTCATCAATTACAACTTAGCATAAAATTTAACACAATGTTCCTCAAATATTATAAAATTATTTTTGCAAATTGGGGCATGTGACATACACACCCCCTTAAATTATAACATCGTCCTTGATGTTATTTATTCCTCGTCCTCAGAGTTCCCCTGGAATAGAATTGGATATGCATCCCACATATGACTTTCCAATTCCCACGTGGCTTCCTCTGGACTAAGGTGCTTCCATTGGACCTTCACTTGACCAATGGTGCGGTTCCGAAGTGAGATCTCCCTCCGCTCGAGGATACAATCTAGTTCCACTAGAAAATCTCCTTCGGGTTCCACCTACACATCATTCCAGTTAATAACATGAGTAGCATTATGCACATATTTCTTTAATACAGAAATGTGAAAAACATTGTGAACTCTTAAATTCGGTGGTAAATCTAACTTATAGGCTACCTGTCCGATCCTGGACAGTATTTCAAAAGGACCACAATAACGAGGTGCTAGTTTGGCACAACTACCCCACCTTAGAGAACTCTTTTTGGGTCTCACCTTAATGAAAACATGTTCACCTACCTATAACTCTTTTGGAGTTCTTTTAAGGTCCGCTTGACTTTTCTGTCGATCTTGTGCAATTTTCAGATTACCTTGTACCTGCTTTATAATTACTTCCATTTCTTTCAATAATTCAGGTCCTAATACTAACCTGTCCACCGGATTACTCCAAGAGATGGGAGTGTTACATTTCCTTCTATATAGAATTTCGAAAGGACTATATCTAGCTAAAGCTTGATAATTATTATTATAAGCAAATTCTACCAGGTGTAAATAATCTTCCCATTTACTTGGCTATTCCTTTACATACATTCTTAGTAGATCTTCCAGTACCCGATTTACTCTTTCAGTCTATCCATTAGTTTGAGGATGGAAGGAGGTGCTGAAATTTAACGTGGTGTTTAATCCTTTAAACAAAGATCTCCAAAAGTTACCTGTAAATTTAGGGTCTTGGTCTGAAATTATGACCTTCGGTATCCCATGCAGTCGAAAAATTTGCTTTAAGAAAATATCAGCTATATTTGTAGCTTTATAAGTAGTTTTTACAGGTATAAAATGGGCTACTTTACTCAATTTGTCAACCACTACCATTATGGAGTCATTTAAGTTCCGATTCGTAGGTAGTCCAGTAACAAAATCGAGGCTAATTATCTCCCACTTCCAACTAGGAATGGGCAAAGGCTGAAGTGGCCCAGCTGGATGTTGATGTTCAGTTTTTACGTGCTGACATTAAAAGCATTTAACAATATATTCTGCCGGTTTAGTCTTCATGTTTGGCCAGAAATAATCTTTTCTTAGCATGGTTATAGTTTTCTGATAACCCAGATGCCCTAAAGAAGGAGTTTTATGGATTTCGTCTAAAATTAATAACTTAATTTTAGGTACATTAGGTACATATATTCTGTCTTTATACAATAATAATCCTTTTTTATTCAAGCTGTACCTTGTACTTAGACTTTCTATTGGATTTTCTTTTGCTTTTGCTTGTAACTTTAAGTAATTTTCATCTTGTTCTATCCCTGCTTTAAGTTGTTCTTCCAAATCTATTGTATAAGTGCTGATAGCTGCTGTAAAATTCAGCTTTGCATTTCTACTTAATGCATCAGCAACTTTATTTTCTTTCCCTTTAATGTGTTGAATTTCAAAATCATATTCACTTAGAAAAGCTAGCCACCTAGCTTGCCTAGCATTCAGGTTAGGTTGATCTAACATATATTTTAATCCCTTATTATCCGTCATTAAAATAAATTTTCTTCCAATTAGATGATGACGCCACATCTTTAAAGCATGTATGACAACAACTAATTCCAAGTCATAGGTTGCATAATTATTTTCATGAATCTTCAATTTCCTAGACTCGTAAGCAATGACATGTCCTTCCTGAGTCAATACTCCACCTAAACCGTCATTGCAGGTGTTAGTACCTACTATAAAATCTTTATTTGGATCAACAATTCTTTATTTGGTGCGCTAGTTAATAAGGTTTTTAACTTTTAAAAAATATCTTCACACTTCTGATTCCAATCAAATTTCTTTCCCTTTTTCTGCAAAGAGGTTATCGGATTTGTGATTCTCAAAAACCCTTTGATAAACCTTCGGTAATAACCGGTAATCCCCATGAATGATCAGACATCAGTTACGTCTTTAGGAACTAGCCAATCTTTGATTGCCTTTATCTTTTCAGGATCCATTGAAATTCCTTCTTTAGCCACCACATGACCTAAGTACTGGATTTTATCTTTAAATAAGTCGCATTTACTAAACTTTGCAAAGAGTTGATGTTCTCGCAACCCTTGCAAGACAATTTTTAAATGTTCTTTATGTTCTTCTTCAGATTTCGAATAAATTAATATGTCATCGATAAACACGATCACAAATTTATCCACGTATTTATGCATTACATTATTCATTAGACACCTAAAAATAGCTGGAGCATTAGTAAGCCCGAATGGCATGACGACAAACTCGTAATGTCCATATCGAGTCCTAAAATCTGTTTTAAAGATGTCTTCATCTTTAATTCTGACTTGGTGATATCTAGATCATAAGTCAATTTTTGAAAATACCATGGCTCCACGTAGTTGATCAAATAGATCATCTATACGAGGTAATGGGTATCTGTTCTTGATAGTCATCTTATTTAATCGACGATAATCTATGCATAGTTGTAGAGTTCTGTCCTTTTTCTTAACAAAGATGAGAGGTGCCCCCTAAGGAGACACACTGGGTCGAATGTAATTCTTGTCAATAAGTTCTTTTAACTGTGACTTAAGTTCATTTAATTCGAGTATAATCATCCGATAAGGGGCCTTTGAGCTGGGCACTACACCAGGTACCAGCTCAATGGTAAAATCTAATTCCCTCTTCGGAGGCAGTCCCATAATTGCTTCCGAAAATACATCTGCATATTCCTTTAGAACTGGTATATCCTCCAATTTTAATTTATCTATGTTGTTTAGATTTTCTTCATTGGTTACTATTACTGCATAAGCCTTACAACCTTTCCTAACAGCTCTCTTAAGCTGCAGAGCATAAATCTGTCTTACGGTTGTTTTCCTAGGGATTCCCTTTATGCTTATTAATTTTCCATAATTATTTATACAAGTAAAGGTTCTATCAAAGCAATTCAAGACCACCCTATGCTGCTCTAACCAATCCATACCAATTAATATGTCGTATGAACCTAAAGGTAGTACATTAAGCTTAACAAAAGTTTCAAATTGATCCATAGTTACTGCACAATTCTTTACAAAGTTAATTACCTTTCTCTTTGCACCAGTAGCTAACTGAACTAACCAAGAACTTGCAAACTTTTCAACTGGGAGTTTACACTTTTCTACCAAGTTAGGAGAAATATAGCTTAAACTAGCTCTTGGATCAATTAAAATAGATATGGGTGTTTGATTTATCTTACCTTCTACTTCCACCATGGAAGTTTGATAGTCTGCTTGCCGATTCTCCAAAGTTGCATTGATCCTTGGCATAGTCCTCGCTAAATCACCAACAGTCATCTCCTCCCGTATTGTGTGGATATTGCTGACAGTCTTTTTCCTATTGGGACAGACTGAGGCATAATGTGGACCATTGCATTCCCAACACTTTATGGGTTCTTTTCGTTCAAAATTCTTTGTATAATTACTGTGATTGTTAGCAGACTCTTTATTCTTTTGATTGTTCTGATTGGTCTGTGAATTATTCTTATTCCCCTGGAAATTCTTATTAGAAAAATTTCTGGTGTTATTATTTTTAGAATTATGATTAGGCACAAACTCTTTCTTCTTTTGATCAAAATTATTATTCCTTTTGGCCTTCTAGTTGGCCATACTCTCCTTTTTACGATTATGTTCATAACAGAAATTCGCTTTCCTCATGGCTTCTTCCAGGGTTTTTGGATTTTCATACTCAATCCTATCCTTTATGTGATAAGGTAAACAACTGAGAAACTGATGTACCTTTGGTTTCTCAACCACAATATAAGGAAGATACCTAAGCAGACTTAGAAACTTACTGTTCAGTTCTTTCATATTCATTGTACCTAGTTTTAGCTCATAGAATTATTTAGCCCTTTCTTCATAGTACTGTTCGGATAAAAATTTATTTTTGAAGTATTTCTTGAATGTACTCCAATTTATGTTCTTCTCTCTTATACCTTTCACTCTCTTTAAATCTTGCCACCATATATCAGCTTTCCCTGTAATATTATAAACAACCATCCTAGCCTTTAATTGGTTAGAATAGTTATAAATCTGGAAGTACTTCTTCATCCCGGATAACCAGGATTCCGCTTCCTCCCCCTTTTTAGTTTCTCCATTAAATGTTGGTGGCTTGATCTTCTTAAACTCCCCATATATTTCTTCATAAGGTTTATATTTTCTTTTCCTAGTATGGTGGTTATCCTCACTACTGTCACTAGTACAATGAGAGTTACGTTGATCACCATATACTTCGGAAGATGAGCTACTTTCATTTTTAATCTATTTAGTCTTTTTATACTTATGTTGATAACTTATATCTTCTGAATCAACTCTTTTACCCTTTCCCTTTGTATGAAATCTTTCTATTAAGATATGATTCAGCTCCTCCTGAGCTCTCAGAATCCTCTCATTTTATTTCTTAACAGATTCCATTTCAAATTTTAATTATTTTACTGTTTGTAATAGTTCTGAAGAATTAGTGGTTATGTCTTCTTGTATAGGTTCTCTTTGTAGATTATCTTGTTTAGTATAAGGAGATTCCTCTTCCGCATATTCCTCCAATCTTTCCATACCTGTCGTTAAACTCAAACAAATTTCTCTATTTATATCATTCACATCAGCAAAATGATTTAAATTTACTGTTCCATATAAGCAAGTTGAGCTTCATCAAGGCCTAGTGTTTGAACCTTGTGCTCTTATACCACATGTAATAACCCAAAATTTCATAAAAATTAAAATTTTTTAAAGTGACATAAAATGTCTTAAATCGCAGTTTAGTAACTGCTAGCGGTTAGCGAAAAATGAAATAGTTTAACAAATTTTAAGGATTAGTTAAAATACAAAAAAACTAATACAACATTAATTTTTATAAGTTATATAAAAATGACTTGCATTTAGTTGCTGCTAGATGTACTGATGATTTACTTTTTGTCAAGTAGGTGAGAAACCATGTTTGAAATCAGGGCTTACTTAGCATTCTGATAACTCAAATGGACTGTTGGTTCTTACAGGTTCAACATGTAAGCGTATGATCAAGTAGAAGTTTATTTTAAATTTTGTTAAGAAGTACTTCTGTAGCATGATAAGATGCTAGTATATAAATTGATTATTAAGATGCAAGACTCCTATGAGGTAAAGTAAATTTCTTTGTTGTTTTGGATCTATGACAATATTTATATTTAAGCCATAATGACTTTTATCCTTAACATAATTAATGCCATTTACAAGAATGAGTTATTCCAAGGTTTCTTTTTGTCGTAAAGATTATAGTACCTAGTCAATTATAGATTCTTACAATAAGCATAGAGCTCATGATCTTGACATATAATTACTTCTACTATTTCATGATCTTACTGATATTGTCATGTTTAATACTCAAGTGTACTGCTCTTTATGTATGAACATACTCCTATGTTTTTCAAAGGTAAAGTTTACAATGCAAAAATTAGTTGCTTAAGAGAAACTTTTTCAATAAGGTTAAACTTCAGTCTTCTTGAAGACTCCTTCATTTATTAGCATCAAGTCTTTATGTGGAGAGTTTAGAGCTCTTCAGTTTAGAAATACATTATAATAACAACATATCTCTACTCTAATTCTCCTTTACTAGTCATGAAACATTACCAATTTGTTTCATTTGTTTGATTTGTTTGCAATTATGATTATCGTCTTGCACCGCTAGTATACAAGCTGTAATCTTAATCTCTAGGAACCATGATACAAGTGTTATTACAATATTACAATACTGTATTGATTGATGATTTAACATTATCAAACTATACCCATCATCCTAACTTATAAACTAAGGTAGTTTTACTACCTAGTATCTACTATGGTGTAGTCGAAACTATTGGCATTATACATTATAAGTTTTGTTCCTTATAAAATACTAGTTCCAAAGCATAGTATAATATCATCGATGACAAGGTTGACATGATGATCAATCATATGAAATGTTATAATAAGGTCAATAGTGTGATTTGTATTATTGGCAATGATAAGATTTTAAATCTATAATGCAACGCAGACATTGGAACTTGACCCACACTTGGTTATAATTCTGGAAGGGCACATGGTCAACCCTCCTCCATGCATTGGTTGAATTATAATGAATGAAAACCTACTCCTTCGCATTTTGCTTTGCGGGTTTGTCTTCCTGCAGGTTGCGCTGTGACACTCCTTGCGGCCATGAGAAGCCTGCAACTTCCTTATTTGTTGGCTCCGTAGTCTGCATTACTTTGCAAAGTGGTTTTGGTATCAAAGTTTGTATTCTCGGTTTCTCTTGTGAGTAAAGAGTCACTGTGTGAGTGGGTTAAGACCTCTTAAAGTGGCTCGAAGCCCGTAAATGGTTTTACCCTGTGACTGCTCCTTCCTTGCCTTGGCATCGTGGAACTTGAGACTATTTTCCTTGTTGTCTCTGTCGCAGAGTTGGCTTAAGGGTTTGCTTCCTTCTTGGTTTAGTTCACTCGAGCTGGTGACTATTTTCTTCTTGGCTCCAATTTCTTCTTACTCACAGGTATACACTTTTACTCTGCTCGCATTCCTTTTTGCAAAATTATTTACTAAGTTAGGGTTTAGTAAATTATTACTCAGAGTTTTAAAGATTATTTGGATTATAATCTTGCAGGCTCACACTGACAGCTCCAGACTTTGTGTGGAATGCAACTCATGCATCGGTTAATTTCGTGGGATTCCAACTGGTAAGCCCCGGTCTCGTCGTGGGTTCTCCTTGATTATGATTTGGGTTGTTGGATGAAGGTTCCTGTGGTTGGAAACATGGCTTTGAACTCTCTGCTGGTTATGATATTGAGCTTGTTGTTTATTATCCATGTTTTATTTAAAAACACTTGCGATACTTTGCTGGGTAGCACAAGATTTTGAAGCTCTGATGTATATGTGGTTTTGGTGAAACAGTATCAGCCTTACGGCTTAATGATGCAATACTGTTGTTTAAGATTATAAAGAACCTTCTTTATGCTGAGAGATTTTAAAAGACCTCTGTCTCGTTTGCTTCAGTTTGTCTTTTACATTTGAACTTCAAGAAAATGAAGACCATGGACTGGGTTTTACTGATCCTGTGAGTAATGTAACTGGTTATAGTTTAATACAAAGACTTTTATATATTTGGTTTTATTAGTAGGTTTTGGGTTTCGACCCTTCGATTCTTACATGCTATAAGCCTACCTTTGATTAAGGATTTTATATTGCAATTGGTTTATAATCACTGATTTACTTTGTTCATTATTTACATATGTATTGTATTTATTAATTCTCTATATTTATAATTATTTTTAAGCTCTGTTTTAAAGTTATTGTTAATTTCCAGAACTCGGCTTTTTAAGGGTTAAAAAGAAATACTGTAAAACCCTATAGTTTATAAAATCCTTGTTTCTGCTTATAGTATTTTTGACTCTGTTTTTGAAAAATAGACTAATGAAAGATGAAGTGACATATAGTTATAAGTTTCATACTAGCTTGTTACAATAAGAAATCCTAAGTAATTTTGACAGTTTTTACTTCTAGTTTTTAGTTAAGAAATACTTAGGGTTTTAGTGCAGCATACTCAAAAACTAGGGTATTGTTGACTTTCAGTAATTAATATAAAAAGGATTATAAAAGAATTCTTTGGTTTTGGATAAAACACACACTAGTTTGTAATGTTAAGGTTTATAAACAGTTTTACTATTTCCTTTTTATATGTTTTTCTTAAATATTAATGGCTTACTTTACTTCTGTTAACTATAATACATTATATTTTATCAGTATACTAATACTGGAAATAATAATATTTACTATTTTCTTTTACACCTATGTTTCTATTTAGTTGGCTGAAGTAAATAAGTGCAGACAAAACATAGCACTGCTATTCAGTGAAATTCATAAACATTGAAGTAAAATCTATCTACTATTTACATTCAAATAAAGAATCATATCTACTGTTTACATTCCAATAAAAGAATAATTTCCTTTACCTAAAACAATCCAACTGTGCTAGAGTACGACCTGAGTTCAGGTGTGGAAAAACACGGCTTGGAAATTTAATTTCTATCTATTTCACTATTTACATAATCATTTCCATTTCTACTATAATCTATAATTTTATTGAACTTAACATTACACAGTTACTTTTCATTCATAAACCCTAAACACTAACATGCCTGTAATAGATAAACTAAGAATTATTTAACTAAAGACAATAAAAATAAAATAGAACCTGTTGAGGACAAGACGACAACAGCTTAAGGAGGCTGTTCCTCCCAACTAAACTCCTAGAGAGCGCTCAAATAACGCTTCCTCAGGACCCCCGAGCTTGTTCCTGGTCTTCTTGGCTGAGAACTGGGTGGAGAATGCAACTGTAAGACCTCTGTCACCTGACTGGTCCAATTTCCTTAGTAATAAAAATCTACTCTAAGTAGTATGATCTTCAGCTTAAAATCTGCAACTAGATCAATCTCAGCAGTTATCCCCTCAAACACACTCCAGACTCCCCTCCATTGAATTTCTCTTGAGTAAAATTCATTCACCCTGAATGATCACTTCTTTAGAATGAGCAGCCTCAGCTCTCTTCAATGGGAAATTTTATAGAGATGCCTAGGTCTTCTGGGTCAGTTTTCATTAAATGAGCCACCTGCTCTGATTCCACTTTCTTGGGGAATCATGACCACAAATATAGGGAAGTTGCCACCTGCAATAGTTGGAAGTGGTTTGAGGATGCTGCCACACGTCAGTTTGCTCTCCACCCAGTCTCCTCCACCAATTGACCAGTAAACACTCTTTTAACAGCTTCCCTAAGTTGTTGTCTTCGCATTTATTGATTTATAAATAAAATATTCTGAATTTACATTAAATATTCTTGACCCCACTAGGTCATCAATTACAACTTAGCATAAAATTTAACACAATGTTCCTTAAATATTATAAAATTGTTTTTGCAAATTGGGGCATGTGACAACTACAAAGGGAAAGGAAATTAATTCCATACACTTGTGACTTATAAGAGCATGGTTCTCATGTTTGCTAGCTGTCGATTGATAGTTGATGAACATTTTTGGTGGGATCATTTCAAGAAGAAAGAAAAAGTTGATGGAGAGTATTTAGAATGGAGTGAATTTAAAAATAACTATGAGAATGACAATGTTAGTTATTGCATGTCAATAATATTTGAATGCATGCACTTTTTTGTTATAAGTTGTAAGCTAAAATGAAGAGAAATCAAGGTTTTGAAGGATTGGCCTACTCCCTCCGATGCCAATAATCTATAGGTTTGATTTTCGATTTGTTTGTGTGAGTCGTGTTTGAGTCTAGAAACCCTCCCATACCATCAATGCATGCGTATAGTCTAACCATGCCAAATTTAAGTCCATACAAGCACAAATTGAAAAACTTTCAACGTTGGCCCCATTCAATACGTGAATTATTCTATAGGTTTATTTTGTTGATTGCTGTTTTTTTGTGTGAGTCATGCTTGAGTCTACAAACCCTCCCATACCATCAATGCATGCGTCTAGTCTAACCATGCCAAATTTTAGTCCACACAACCACACATTGAGAAAATTTCAACGTTGGCCCCATTCAATACATTAATTATTCCATAGGTTTGTTGTTTGATTGTTAAATTATTTGTGTGAGTCATGTTTGAGTCTAGAAACCCTCCCATACCGTCAATGCATGCATTAAGGCTAACCATGCCAAATTTCAGTCCATATAAGCACAAGTTGAAAAAATTTCAACGTTGGCCTGATTCGCATGACAATTATAATATGCAGGGTCAAGTACATGAGCAAATGCACCTTATTTTTGGGTTATGAAATATTGTATAATAATGAAGGTGAAATAAGCATAATTGTGCAGTACCTTACTAAGTTTCTCTTTGTTTTGAGAATAGTTTAATATTCTCTACTGAATAGGTCTAACCACGTGAAGGTGGAAGCTCATCTCCCCTCCCCTGCACCCATGTCACTCTCAATTCCCCATAACCTGACAACAACTATGCACTATAAAATAAATGATTGTGATTTTTGTCATAGTTAAAAAACAATGTCTCTTACAACATATGTCGACATACTAGAAAATGGCAAAAAACTTAAAAACAATTAATTTATATGTACCAATACAAGTCAGTAATTCTATAAATATTAATTTAATACTTATATTAAGGAATACCTCATACACTTCAATGCAATTGATTATCTTCTTCATCCAAGTTCACATCTGAATCATCCGATCCAGATTCAACATCGAAAGGATTAACGACCATATAATCATAGTCATTAATGTTAGTTTTGATAATCATGTCATCGTTGATATGATCTTCATGACATTGTCGACTACATCATATGCTTCAACTAATTCTTCGACATATTCCTTTGGAACATGATCATCTAACTCATGTTAATCCTCTACATCATCTTCTTCTTCAAGACCCTCTTGATATTCCTCTATATTATACTTTACCGACCTTCCCTTTGGATTGTGTCTCACAACAAATAACCAACTCCCTCTACCTGGAACGTATGATTAAAATACCTATTCACATTGGTTTGGAAGAACATAGGGCCCCGTTCTTGGGTCAAACAACCTTGTATTAACCATGGTAAATCCATTAGAATGTTCAATAATAGTTCTATCAGAATCACGTTGATTCAATCGTAACTTGTACCATTTGACAATGGACATAACTAGTTTGAAGGATTTAAAGTCACGCTAAATAATATCTTCCAAATACCCATAGTATTGTTTTTTGAGAGTTCTGTATGTCTATCACTTCTACAGGAAACATTGGTCACCTCAAAGACTCCATTTATCCCACAATCATATTTTTTCTTTGTTTCATCCAACTTTTTGATGCGAAATTTACGACCGTTGCACCACATAGCCTTATTGTGTTTTACCTACAATATGCCAGACACTTAAATATTATATCGTCAATTGATAATTAAGTACATATTTATGCTTGGAAAGTATGCAAAGAAAAAAATTAAACTTGTACATCAATATAATTGAAAATAATTAAATAGTATGGTTAGTTAATATGCTTGCCTATTTATCCTTTAAACCATATGCTAAATCGATTTCCCTTTGTGTATGATTGGTATCTCCATTGCGATGAGTTGCTTTAACTAATGAAGACACACCTTCCCATGATATTCTATGACAAGATTGTTTACCTCATTCAATCCATACCTTCATCCAGTCAAGATTGTTTGTGACGAATAAATGTAGTGCATCCCAATCTTGACCAGTTGCATGATGAAAATAAAATTACAATTCACAAATGTATAATTACTTAACACGGTATACATTTATAATTGATGCATATTGAAGATTAAATATTAAATAAGTATGATATATACACAAAAAGAAACAGTCAAATGTATTATAAATAATCTTCACCATTTAATAATTACCTTTCAGCTTCCTCAATTTACCTTTCCCCATCAGGTTCTCCCTTTCGAAGTAGTTAATGGGGTTCAAATCACAAATGTGATCTAAATTGATATTTGACGCTAATTTAGGAAGATATTCACTAATATACACCATGTTTCGGTATACCATATATCCCTCCACCATATGACCCTCAGGATGTGCCCTTTGTCTAACAAAAAACTTTAAAAATCTCAAGTGCCTCTTGACCATCCACATTGACCTTGAGTGTACAGGTCAACACAATTCAATCTCCTCAACTTGGTGTATGAGGTAGTGTTCGTGTGCATTGAAAAAATTTGAAGGTATATACTTTTGCATTTCACACATTAGACTAGGAATTTCTCTCCTCCAATACTTTATACATTATTTATGGATTTCTTTAATGACAAACATCTACAAGTGATGCAAGAAAATCATGATATTTAACAAAAATAAACATTATAGTACATAACAATTAGTAAAACAAATGTCAAATATAAGTTCTACAATGAATTAAAAAAACACTTTATGCTTGCAAACTATCGCTACTTACCTCTGTTATTTTCCAATATCATATATAACTTATTTGACATTGTTGTTGAAGTTGTCTAGGAAAGATAGATGTAGAACATACTGTAGCAATAAAATCATTTAATTATTTTCTACAAGAGTAGACAAAAAACACCAACAACATGCACTAGTATAAAAAATATAGCAATATATATACCTGAATAATTACCTTGATGAAGATATGCCAATCATGCATTTTCACCCCCCCAAAGTCACCTTTCTTTGTTAAGATATTCTTCATGTTCGAACAAAATCCAGTGGGAAATTTATTTTTTCGAATGACTTCTTTTACAACATTGCTTTGCTGCTCAGTTAACAACCATGGAAGTGAGCTTATATTATTATTATTTTTTATACTAGGGAAATCGACAACTATGGAATGGTCGGTGCTCGCATCATATGGGGTCCAGGGATCCAATACCACTACAATTGTAAACCTAGGTGCCCCACTACCGCCCACAAGCGTGGGACATGGTTAATACCGAGTGTGATTTGAACTCATAAGCTCTGTTTACAACATGTGACTTCATATTAAGAAAATCGCCAATGATCCACACCCACGCGGGATAGAATGACATGTCCATTTATATTTAATTGAATGAAATCTTTCATTTCATGATTGGATTCCTGAATGCCATTTCAAATTTTGACAATTTTTTTTTTGTCACTCCTATCCAATATTTGTTATAATGTTCCAGCTACATTATTTTCGATATGCATTGTATCAAACAAATGAACAATTTGTAGGTGCTCATAGTAGGGAAACCTATTGAATTGTTTGGGATAATTTTTCATTCCTTGTGGAAGCTCATTAATTCCTTTATGATCACGACGACCATCATGAATCATAGTTTATAAATAAATTATAGACATCAATGTCAATTACAGTAAACACACACACAAAAAATCAAAACATTTCATATATGATGATAGATAGACAATTTGATCTGTACCTTGACAATTTCTATTATATTGCAACTTCCATAGGTGAGGTGTCATTCTCTGTGGTTTTAATGCAGTCCCTTATTTCCCATTGAAAATATGTTTTTTGGTACTTCGATACCTATGATCCTTAGAGAGGAAGTTCCTATACTCATCAAACAATTCCTTTCCTAAATTTTTTGAACATCAATATTTTGTCTTAGAACCACAAACTAGACATGCAAATTTTCCCTTTGTTTGAAGACCTGAAAGAGATGGATTAACTATGCCAATTATAATTATATATAATGAATGTAATTGCACCGAGATGTGCTCTACAGCCCAGTATGGGGGATATCTTGTAACGTGATGTAACGTTACTAACGTTTGTAACATGTCGGCAAAAAATAATAGTGATAGTGAATATTATACGATATTATGGGAGAGATTTTGTAACGTGATGTAATGTTTGTAACATGTCGGCAAAAAATAATACTGATAGTGAATATTATGGGGGAGATTTTGTAACACAAAATAAAAAATAATATCACTTTCGTAAAGTTATTTTTATTAATAAAAAATAAATTTTCTAATAGGCCAAAATAAATGTCGGCCACAAAAACAATGTAATATGGGGGAGATGTTGTAATCTTCCTACCTAACAAAACAATAAAAAAGTAAAAATTTAATTATCCGTAAAAAAATATTTGGGTCAAGAAAAAAACACAAAAAAATGTTGGCCTTGCACATGGTTTTAAAACTATATGCACATGGTTTTAAAACCATGTGCAAGGCATTCTAAACAACTCATGGTTTTATTGTACATGGTTTAGCAGGCTTTGCACATGGTTTTTAAACCATGTGCAAGGCCAGGCTTAAACAAGCCATGGTTTTATTGTACATGGTTTAGGAGGGCCTTGCAAATGGTTTTGAGACCATGTGCAAGGCCTCCTAAACAACCCATGATTGTAGGAGGGCCTTGCATATGGTTTTAAAACCATGTGTGGGGAAATGATGCAATGTTCATTCCTAACAAAATAAAAAATATTATATGGCAGCCATAAATAATATTAAATATTAATAATAATAAAATTATATGTGGACCTTAAATAAAAAGATGTGTCTTTTGGTTTGAATCAAATCAATGGATACCTAAGAAGAGGTTTGCACCTCGAGAGATTTGATCCATCTCGGCGCTTGATAGAGCCTAGGATTTGGATCTACTCTCGTATTTAAAAACATGCATGATCAATATATCAACTTCATAAAATTAAATACTATTAAAGTGGATGTTATAATTAAATACCACAAAAATGTGTTATCCCTAGGGCATCGTGAATTGTCCATACAAGCATTGCATGTAATTGAAATTGCCTTGTCGTATTGGTTTAGAGACATCATACATAGGGATGTCGTTCCATAGATTTAGTAGCTCGTTAGTAAGAGGCTCAATACATACATTCATATCTTTAACTTGGTACTTACCTAATTGATTTGAACATATACACTAAATAATTATTACAACCATTTTAGATATATAAATAATATATATGAGTAAATGAAAAAAAAATGACATTGTGCAACAAATACAACAAATGAGATGCTATTACGTTAAAAAAATTGTTGCGTAAACAAATACCTAGAACAATCATTGCTAACATTATGTGCTCCCTCTTTATTGACATCCATGGATGAATGTTATTGTTAATAACAAAATAGGCCACACCGAGTTGATAGATATCATCGTTGCAAATGGATTGACACCATCTGCTTCCAAAGAAAGCCTAATATTACGAGGTTCTTCTTTAAAGTGTGGCCCTTTTTACTCCATGTTTCTAAATTCAGAACCAACTATAGGCATTCAAAGAATGCGATCTTCATTTATGTTTCGTGCATGGAAATGCGTAATTTGTGCTATGTTTTTGCACTTGAACAATCATTGCAAATGTGGAATAATGGGAATATAATGAAGAACCTTGCGATGCGCCTTTTTTGTTACTTGATCTATTCAATATATACTGCTGTGACATTCTGGGCATTCTATTTCAAATTCATGTTTTTTATCATATATAATATGATCATTGGGGCATGTATCAATTGCTTGATACCGCATTCCAATATCTTTCATGATGGCATATAAATATTGATATATATGAGGTAAAATATTTGACAATGGTAACAAAAATTCATCTATCAAGCTACAACAAATTAACAAAAAACTAGTTAATATAATATATAAAGAATATTAATGAAAAATATTTCAACCCTATTAATTTTACTTATGCACTAACATTACAATTATTATAGGAACAAAGATAACCTTTATCATGATCATACTATACATACCTTAACATCTGTATGACTGATGTGTTTGAAACACCATTCATAACCTTCAAGTTCAGTATCAGCAGTATAGTAGAGAGAAGAGTTGTGTTGGAGCCTTCTTAAAGGGGTTTGCATGCCTTCTCAAGTAGAGTTAAATCATGAACATAATCAAATTCGTCATTTTTCGGGATCATCATCATCATCCAATTTAACATTAAATGCATCATGGATCAATGTATTTGTACCATAATCTCCAAATATGATATTAGTTTGATCATCTTCTTCTATATGGTCAATAACCCCCCTGATATAAACTTACAGGGAGGGTTTTGAACCCCCCTCGTTGTAACATACAAGGGCGATTTTGAACCCCCTTCGTAGTGACATATGAAGTCAATTTAGAACCCCCCTCATAGCCATAATAAGTCATAATAAAATATATTTTATTTAAAACATCAATATTGCAATATCATTAGGGCACGAAGGAATCAAACCTTCAACCTCCTGCTTGTAAAGCAGGCGCTCTACCATTGAGCTAGAACCCTTTAAGAATTGGGGAAAGGGGAAATATTAACACCAAGATTGTACCATTTGTAATTCTAAGAACCATTCAATATTCTAGATAGCTTGTGAAGCTTTAGGTGTTACTCAACAACCCAATATGTTGATATAGGTCTTGGAAGACTTGAAGAGAGAAGGTTGTGTTGTGTCAGTTAGAATATTCAAAATCATATTTAATCTCTGCAGGGAGGCTAATTTAGAAGAGCAAGCACAATAATTACTAGACCATATGAAAGATTTCAATTGTAGGTGAGATACACCTATCTACAAATCTCTTATACATATTCTCACTAAAGCAAAGTGTATGGATATGGTAGGGCCATGCTAAAGAGGATGTTTGAATGGGGTCTTTCTCCTGATATTATTACTTATAGTGCACTTATAAAGGGATTTTGTGATTTAGGTCAGATAGAGGATGCTCAGAGGCTTGTGGATGAGATGACAGAGCATGGTTGTAGTCCGAATGTAGTCAAATATACTATTCTATTAAATGGTGCTTGCAAGGCCAGAAGCCCAAAGAAGGATTTAGATATTTTAGACAATATGTTAGAGAAACAATGTGCCCCTAATGTTGTGACATACACAACTTTGATTTAGAGCTTCTGTGAAGCAGGTATAATCAAGGAGGCTTTAGAGTTTTTGGATAGAATGATTACATGTGGTTGTTCCCTAAACAAAGTTACGTACAATATGTTGAACAAATGCCTTTGTTTACAGGGAAAAAAATGATGCATATGAACTTCTGGATAAAATGATCGAGGAAGGGCATCTTTCAAATGATCAAAGTCATAACTTGTTTGTGATTTCTCTTCTTAGATCTAATAATATAGACGAAGCTGATTTTTTTTTTAAGTAACGTGCTTGAAAGTGGCATTAAGCCAAAGGGCTTGGCATTCAATACATTGATAAAGGGAATGTGTTTTGTGGGCAGGTTTTCTGACACCTTAAGTTGGCACCATGTCATGTAAAAGATGGGTTGTGCTCTTGATATTGATTCTTGCTCCATTATTTTACACATGTTATGCAACAATGGCTATGTGAATGAAGCTGCAAAGGTGTTGCAGAGCATGGTTCATAAGGGCATTATGGTTGACACTTCCATATTTGATGTTTTCATTGGATACCTTAACAAAGCGGGCAAATATGAGGAAGCGTTAAATATCTCAAGAAAATTGAAATGTCAAGGATCTACTCTTTAGTCATCGCTGTTTTAAAATAGTTTTATTCATGGTCTAAGAGCTGGAGTGAAACAATTTTTTTGGGTTCAAATCTATAGGAAGAACCACTAGACACAAATGCCATTGCGTTTAAGAAATTCTGAAAAAGCTGACAAAATGTCAATGACGAAGTTGAAGAATTGGTGAGGTTAGAGATCAGCTCTATCCTTTCAAATAGATAATGTGCCTTGCTTCCAATCCATGGTGGATTTGGAAATGAAGTTGCAATGAAAGAATAGGCACATTTATACCAATCTGCAGAGTGAAAAATAGATTATGGATTTTCATTAATGGCATCACTGCATTTTCTACTTGAAAAATGAAAGTAATAGTTTCCAAATTGATGCACACAGTACATGGTGAGTAGGGAATCATACCATTATACTCTTGCTTAAAAAAATATGTACCTTGCTACCAATGTTTCCAGATGGAAGGATGAAGGTAGAGATGATTTAGTGAACTCCAAGAACTGCAAAATATTACAGCTAGAAAGTGTGTTTGTGTTCAATTAAAGAGTTGGATGTTATCTACAACTTAAACCAATTACCTTTCTGTTGCTGCTACAATTGCTTCTCCAATTTTTTTGCATTTTGGGGCCCCTTCTTACATTTTATTTTATTTTTGAAAGCACTCTTTCCCTTGTTTCCCAACTCAGATAAGCCTCCCTGCTTACCTAGTCTTTCCTAGAATCTTGAGCAGAAAGATGCTCCTAAACCTGAGTTGTCTTTTTGGTAAACTACCCTTAGGTGCAGCTTTGGAAACAAGCCTTATTTGAAAGTTCCGCTTTTTATTTAAGATCAACGACCAGGGTTGAATCCGAGAAAATTAATGGTCAAGCAATGCACAAGCAAAAAATAAAGTGGAAGAAGAAAAGCGGGAGCAAAAAGATAACTTTTTTGGTCGAAAAAGGTTAAAGTTTTGCTTTCCACTTTCCGTGGTTTGAGATCAATGGTCCAAAGGGCTTCCACACAAATCAATGTCTCGGGAAAGCCAGGAGAGAAAAAGTGAAATAAAAAAAGTAATTTTTCATTGATAGAAAAGTGAAGGTTCTACCTCCTGCCTCCCGTAGTTTCAGATCCAATGGTCTAGAGGGTTTCCAAACATATCGACGGTCAAGGAAAAGCGGAAGCGTAAAAGCGGAGGTGGAAAAGGTCAAAGTTTGCTCATGACAAGTTAGAAACCCGACTTCTGCCTTCCGCTGCTTCAAGATCCAATAGTTTAGAAGGCTGCTGCTCATATCAACGATCCAGAAAAAAAGTAGGAGCGAAAGTGCAGAGTCAGAGAGTTAAAAGTTTGAACTTTGTATAAACTTGGACGATCCGACTTCCAATTTTTGCTTTTCGCAAAAGGCGAAAGCGGAAAGGCAAAGGTGGAAAAGTTAAAGTTTAATTTTGGAAAAGTTTGAATTTCCATTTTCTGATTTTTGCATAGATCAACGGACTAGAATCACCTCGCATAGATCAACAACTCAGAAGGTTTGACAAGGGCGAAAGCAGAAAAGTGGAGGTAGAAAGTTTGAATTTTGGTCGTGAAAAAGTTAGAGTCCTATCTTTCGACTTCCGTGATGTACAGATCGACAGCTAGGGATGAGCCTGCATAGTTCCAATGGTCAGGAAAATGTGGAAGTGGAAAAGAGGAGGTGGAAAGGCAGAGGCAAAAAGGTAGGGGCGGAATGGTAGAGTTTAAACCTCAAATAAATTGGACAATCCGACTTCTGATTTCCGCTGTCCGAAAGTGCGGAAGCGGAAAGGTGGAGGTGGACAAGTAGATTTCTAATTTGATAAAATTGACGAATACGACTTTCGATTTCCGAAAAAGCGGAGGAGGAAGAAAGCTATCAAGGATGCATGATCTAATGGTTCAAATTAGACCCAATCCATCTTTGGTTTAATCTGAGCTGTTCATTTTCTGTTTGGGGAAAATGAGAAATCTTCCACCCAAAGCCTAAACTAATAATTTTTCTGACATAACAAGGCATTGTTCATTATCTGTTTCTATTTAATAATCTATGCATATCATTATATTGAAATACTATGAATTATGGTGGCATTCAGATAAGATATATCTCTCATTGTGTTTTTATGTATTGCAGGTACTATGGTTCACGGATCTAGGATGAGCGATTGCAAAATCGGCTAAAGGCTGCATCAGTGGACGGTTCAGATGAAGATATAGTCTTGATCGATGATTGTAGTGGAAATCATTGTATGAATATGCGAAGATGAAGAAAACCATTGCAGAGTGATTGGAGAGGTTCTAACTTTCATTTTCAGCAAGCGAGCGTGAGTCCCCACTATTAAATTTCCCAAACTGATCCACCATGCGTGTTCTAGCGTGTTTACCCGATTTGTTTTGTGATCATGAGGAATCTACCTTATCGGATTTTGTTAGAATTTATGTAACTAAATTTGGATATGTTTCGAGGTTAGTCTCGGGATCCCATAACACTATAAATAAGAGGTGCAGAGCACAGAGAAAGGACTTTTTCCCGGTGAAAGAATTCTAGACTATTGTTGTAAAAGAGCTACCTCTTTGCTAATAAGAAGGATCATTTTGCTGGAACAAAGGGCATGCGCAGAGATTTAATCGAACTGTGTGGAATGCACAATGTAGAACTATTTATTCTTGCTTCTATACATCATACAATGAGATTGTTCTAACCCCCTTGAACTATTTCCTTGGTCATGAATGTCTATTGTATGTATAAATGTATGTGTTGACAGGGTAATAATTAATGGTTTAAATATATTAGAGCTACCTCTAGTATTCTTTCTGTTGTGAATGTGATTATTGTGTTGGTATGGTTATCTGTTAGACCTTTATGAGCATTTACAGTATATTACTCTGAACTCTAAATTTGATCCCTGATCGGGGATATAATAGTTTAGTTTTAGACTTAGATTAGATAAGCATTTAGCTTAGCCACCTGCATATCATTCTGTAAACGAAATCCATATAAACGGTGGACTGGGACGTAACCAGTAAAATATTAAAAGAACTTAATCTACGGTATTCAGAACCGTGAACCGGATGGATTCCCCACACCAAACGATGTCTTATCTAATTGGGATCGCTCACTAGGGAGAAGCCCTACTACTTGGTACCTGGGATTTTTCCAGGCATTAACATAATTGGTGCTAGAAGGAGGGCCGCCAGTGCATGGATGGTAGAGGAAATCCTTTTTTTAAAGAAAATTACATTGAAACAACATCAGAAAATACTTTCCCTGAAGATATTTTTCCTAAATTACAAGTAGAAGAAAAATAACAAGAACATGCAGGTTCTGGGGAAGAATTATCAGAACGTTTGTATACCATCCCATTTGAAGAAGTAGATCTAGTTAGGAGAGACAAGATCCCACGTCAAGAAACTTGGGGGGTTAAAAGTTATTCCTGCATTACCTAGAAGGCCAACTTCCAAGAAAGTACCCTCATACACAAGGGATTCAATTCTTGTGGAAAATTTGGAAGAACTAGTAGATGTATCCATCAAAGAAATTGTTCAGCCTCTAGATCAATTAGATCCATAATCCCTTGTAGTTTCAGTATTCAGTCAGTCTCCACCACAATCTCCATCTCGAATCATGGATGCTGTTAATCAACCCGCATGGAGAGCAAGAACACCACTCAACCTGGCTGGTTCATTGCATGACTTACCTAAGCACCCATAAAAGGTTTTACCAAAGTTTGATCCTATAAAAGGTGTTTCTATTGAAGATCACTTACAAAATTTCTGTGGCTTTGAATCTCTTAAATGTTGACCATGAAGATGTGGCTTGCATACTTTTTCAATATACTTTTGAACCTAAATCATATTCATGGTATTTTAATCTGCAAGCTAATTCAATCATATATTGGGATGCTTTTGAAAAGGCATTCTTAGGGAAATTTGGCAACCAGAAAATTGTAGCCTCTCTCATGAAAGAATTACTATCTATGAGAATGGAAAAGAAAGAAAAGGTCCAGGAATTTAATCAGAGGTTCACCACCTTATTGAATAACTTAAGTGCTGCAACAAAACCAACTGAAGAGTCTCTAATAGAGTATTATACTGCAACACTTGATCCACCAATATCAATGTTTGTAAAAAGGTCTGGTAAAGTTACTTTGATAGAAAACTATGAAGAGGCCATGAAAGTAGAGGCAAATTTGGATAGTATAGCAAAGCATACTCCAAAAACTGAATTGAAACATACCACAAGAAAAAGGCATTTGTTGGTGACTAAGCCCATAGAAGAACATTCTAATGAGCTAGAGAATGTGGTAAAAATGGTGCAGAAGTTGTCAAACAAAATAGTAGACATGGAAAAGGATAAAGGAACTAGTACTTTTAGAGAGCCATTCAACCCTTATTACAAAAAAAACAAAAGAGAGTGGATAACCCCAACCACATGTGTATAATTCTACTGTTTTAAATTTTAACGAGGAAGGCATGGATCATTTCTGTACCTTTCACCAAGAACCTTTCTGAAAAAATCTGTCTGCAATGGATTAATTCAATGACTCTGGTTATGACTAAATTGTTAGATACCCATCTAGCATATCCTAAAGGAGAGAAAGCCCAAAGTAATGATTAAGAACAAACAAAGGAGGAAACCACGATGGTGGTCGGATTTATAATCCTCCCTTGACCATACTATCTATTAGATTATTTTAGCCTAACTTAGGAGTTTTATTTAATTATTGGGTTGACTAGTATCATTGAGTCCACTTGGCCTAATGGGGCCACATGTACCTGTTAATAGAGTTGGGGGAACACCGATAGAGGATAACTGCCACTGACTACACTTGCATGCATCAATTTAGGCACCTCCTAGGCCATTCCCTACATTTTAGGAGCGACTGGAGAACATCGATAGAGGCCAACTTCCATTGTCTACACTCCAATGTAGATAGTACAGAATAGAAAGAAAGGATGAGCAACATGTGCTCTCCATACTCAACAAATTAGGTCCTGAGTATTCTGTATTTGTCTCAATCTTCCACTCTGGTAGAGCCTCCATTCCCAATTGGAGGATGCCCTCACTTGATTCCTTTGTCGAGTCCTTAATAGAGGAGCAAGAGAAGTTGATCCAGATGGGAGTCATCAAGACATCCAAAGATCAAGCTCTCCTAGTGACAGACTCAAACAAAGCGAAAGATAAAGGGAAGTCTAAGGGGAAGGAGCATAAACCAACTGATTTGAAGCCTAAAGAGAATTAGAAGACTTCTGAAGGAGCCTCCGTCTCTAAGAAAAAGAAGAAGTTCGAAAATAAGATGTGTCCCTATTGTATGAGGAGTTTTCACCTTGAAGACTCTTGTATGAAGAAGCAAGTTGACCAGCTGACTACTTTCCTCAAGTAGAATAACATTTCTCTCCCTCAAAGAGCGAAGAATCTTGATGATGAACCACAACCAAAAGATGATGAAAGGTGCCATGCCTTGAAGGCTAACCTTGTTAAGTCAAAAACATATATAATTGATTCCTGATCATCCAATCACATGCTTGGATCCAAAGAATCCTTCTCCATACTCACACTATCAAAGGGGCCTATCATTCACATGGGAGATGATTCCCAAATTCCAACAGAAGGAAGGGGCTCAGTCAGAGTGAAGCATGGTGAGTTCAAGAATGTTCTTTATGTGCCCTCCCTTGCAGCTAATATGTTGTCTGTTTATCAGATGACTCATACAGGCTTTCCCAAGAGAGTTACATTCGATTCAGATACAGTTGAGATCACAAAAAAAGCCACTGGACAGCTCACAACGAAAGCTAATGCAAATCATTCTACTAAAACTTATGATTTCTCACATTTTTTACCTGTCTTACCTCCTACAGCTTTATTGTCTCATGCTAACAACACTAGCAAGAGTTGGCATGAGAGATATGGTCATCTCAATTTCAAACATCTCCAGCAACTCCACAATGATAAAATGGTTAAAGGTTTGCCTCTCATCCAAACTTCCGATGGAGTATGTTCTGGTTGCTTGGTAGGTAAACATCCAGAGAAGAGGTATGAAGTTGGGAAGGCACATGGATTTTTCTCCATTCTTGATTTGATACATAGTGATGTGGTTGGACCTATGCCCACAAACTCCATTAATGGTTGCAGGTATTTTCTCACCTTTATTGATGATTGTTCTAGGTACTGCTGGATCTACTTTATGAAACATAAATAAGAAGTTTTTGATATTTTAAAAGTCTTTAAAGCTATGGTTGAGAATAGTTTGAGTAAGAAAATCAAGTCCATATGATTTGATAAAGGAGGAGAGTATACATCAAAAGAGAGTTTCAATGTTTTTGTGAATCCGAGGTGATTTGAATGGAACACCCAGTTCCATACACACCACAACAAAATGGTGTAGCTGAGAGGAAAAATAGATCACTAAAAAGAGATGGCAACATGCCTTCTCCATAGTAAGAATATTCCCCCTTCTCTTTGGGCAGAAGCTATAAATTGTGCTTCTTATTTTCAGAACAGAGTGCCTCATAAATCAGTGGTTGGGTCCACTCCATACGAAGCACTGCATGGGTATAAGCCCAATATCTCTCACTTGATATTTTTTGGTTCCAAATCTTGGGCCAGAATACCACTTGACAAGAGGAAGGCCTTCCAAGCCCAAAGTAGTGAATGCATTATGCTGGGATATGTGGAAGATGGAAAAGCATACAAGTTGATGGAGGTTGCAACTAGGAAATGCTTCATTGAGCACAATGTTTGGTTTGAAGAAGACCAGTTGTATGATGCACCACCATCCTAAGTACAAGAAGGTATAAACACTCTTCCTCATTTTTTTGATGATGATGATTTGTTACATGTTTCAGAATTAAATGAAGAGGATCAATACCAGCATGATCATATTATTGAGATTGAATCTCATGATATTCTAGATCAAGATCCAATAACCATTCTCGCTCAAAATCCTAAACCAAGCTGGGATAAAAAGCTTATTGATGCAGTTGGAGATGGTGCTGGAAATACATAAGACAAAAGGAGAACTAGGTTCCAGTATTAGAATGAGCATGCTGCACTTTCTCTCACAGATTCACTCCCTACATAGTGGTGCAACAAGATTCTAGGAAAGTGCTACATGATGAGAGAGAATGATCAACCCCTTGGCCCCGAGAAGCATAAATATGATCACCCTCCACCCCTTCCATCTAGCAGAAACACACAGATTAATCAGTTTAGAAGGATATTGAGAGGTCCACATGCACAACTTCAAGATGCTACTGCACAGAAGGACCAAGCTGCTGCATAGAGCTGCAAATTTGTAGCAGTGTTTTGTTCAAGTTATTTTTCTAAGGAGGAAGCTTATTTCTTCTAAAGATAGCTTGCATTTTCCCATTTCTGCTTATTTTGNTTGCTAGGGCCCACGGTTGTCCAAGTTGGGATTCAGGGGGGTGTTAGGATTTATAATCCCCCCTTGACCATACTTTCTATGAGATTATTTTAGCCTAACTTAGGATTTTTATTTAATTATTGGGTCCACCAGTATCATTGGGTCCACTTGGCCTAATGGGGCCACATGCACCAATTACTAGAGTGTGGGAAACACCGATAGAGGCTAAATTCCACTGACTACACTTGCATGCATTAGTTTAGGCGCCTCCTAGGCCATTCCCTACATTTTAGGAACCACTAGGAGTCCCAACACCAACCTCTCTCAGTCATATGGAGTTGGAACTAGTTAAGCTTAGTTATTTTCCAGTTACTTTCAGTTAGATCACAATCAACTCAGTTAGCACTAGTTAGACATGAATGCATGTGGATAAGGTGCTTTTCCTCACCTACCACTTCAGTATACTGATTTAACTAATTATTACTGATTATGTGACTTGATTAGACATCTGGAGTTAACCATTTGGAATCCGACAGTGATTGAGACATCCTTAGTTAGCTATTCAGTTAGATACAGTCACATCCAGCTGGGAGATTCGAATTCATCCCTAATGATTCGAATTCTTTTCCTATGTAACACCGGATATTGTAATGAAACATGATACTATAATTATATGAGCTATACTCAACCGTTTCTTGTGTGGTTTGATTTGTTCAGTGTGTATCTTCATTCCTCTTTTACTGCATCAATAATATCGGACTCATTGCTTGATGATCTAAATGGCACAACAATTTTAACAGATGGTATTATGGAATTGGGCACCTACTTTGGGGCTTAGTGAAGATGGACCTATTGAGGAAATTCAAATGTCATCAGTTAATGTCACAAAGAGAAGTAAAGGCCTAGTAGTGGATGAAAGTCCATTGTTGCCTAGAATAAAGAAGTTTAAAGAAAACATGAAGAAAATTCTCAGTACTGCTCAAACAACACCTAAGCCTAATCCAACAAATATAAAATAAACAATCCCAGTAAGTAACAAGTCAATGAAGACAACAATTAATAAACATGTGGAAACTTTGGCAAATAAAACCGAGACTACTAAAGAATAGGGCATGGGGTATGATATTGTAGAAGACATTAAGAAAACGAAGGCAAACATTTCTCTATTTGAACTATGTAATTTTCCTCAGCAAAGGAGGAAACTTCTGGAAGCTTTTGATCCATAGCCTAACAATATTCCAGAAGCTATTGAATTTGATGATGAATTAAATGAAGCAAGCAATGGAGGAAAATATAGATTGCAGACTTTACCTTTTTGGCTGTTATTTAAAATTTTTAATCATAATGTGCATAATTGTTTGGTATATTTTTGGGCTTCATCAAATGTCATGCCACTTTCAATATGTAGAAGGATTAATGGCCAACCCATACCTTCTCCATCCCGGATAATTCAACAAGACAGATCTGCTGTTAAAGTCATAGGGGAAATGAAATATGTTTTGATTCGTTTGTCTGTAGATCCCAGAGTTTGTCAGTTTATAGATATTATGGTAGTGGATATACCAGAAGCATATGGATTAATTTTGAATAGGGACTGGTCAACGAAACTAAATGGCTACTTTGCAACTATCTGGTTTCACATGCGGCTGTCATTCAACAATTTTCAAAACCAAATTAAAATACTGAGAGATCCACACATGACGTATAATGTAACTCAGTTAGAAGGGAAGAATGAACCTGTGAACTTCTCATATTCAGTGTTGGGAAATTACTTTTTATAGCTCGAACTAGGGAACTACTAGGTTGAAGAAGCTAGTTGTGAATTAGACACATAGTCCGATCTCCTTCAATTCTCATAGGCTGATAATATTGATTGTAATATAGTAGACTTAGTGACTAACATAGGAGATGATATTGACCAATTAGAGAGTTAGATAATAGATTTTGGTTTCTGTTTTTTGATTTCTCTAAAACCCAAGAGGGATAAGGAGCAAGTTGCATCCTGATTGATCCAGACAAGAACAAACACTTTCTCTCTTATAGAATAGAGTTCGAATGCACAAATAACACTGCCGAATATGAGGCTCTAGTCTTGGGCCTGAAGAAAGCTATTGAACTAGAGGTTAGAAATTTAAAAGCTTTTGGGGATTCCAAGATAGTAGTCAGATAAGTAAGAACAAAATTTATTGTTTATCTACAAATCTTAAGGGATACCAGTTGGAGGTATGGAATTTGATTATGCACTTCAATGCTTTAAATATAAATGCAGTACCTAGATTGCAGAACGCTGCAGCTAATTTGTTAGCTACCTCTGCATCTATATTAGTGCTAACTAATAACAAGTGTTCTATTGAATTGATTTTTAGGCCATCAACACCTGACAATGTTACAAATATGAGGGTGTTCGATGATGATGAACAGATCATCGATTTTTTGACAAGTGAAGAATCTTTTAAAGAATCCATAATAGATGAAGAAGAAAATTTGTCAGGTTTACACAATGAAGATGCAATTCAGAGAAATTTCATGCCTAAATCAGTAATAACTCTCGAAGGGATGTTTGATTTGTAGAGTAAATTCCGGAAACCAGCCAATGTGAAGACGAACAGTTCATTAATGCAACATGAGTTGATCAATATGGGATCAGAAGCTAAACCTAAATATGTCCATTTGGGAAAATGTTGCTCACCTGGGGAAAGATGTAAGTTCATCAAGTTGTTTCAGCAACACAAAGACATCTTCGCCTGGATGTATGAAGATATGAAGACTTATGGCACTCACATCATCTAGCATGTGATTCCCATCAAAACAGGAGCAAAACCGTTTCAACAACTTAGAAAGATGCACCCAAAGTTAGGACCTCTAATCTATAACAAAGTAAAGACGTTACTGGATGCAAAGATCATTTTCAAGCTTCGACATTTAGAATGGGTGGCCAATCTAGTCCCAGTGAGGAAGAAGTTGGGGGAGATAAGGCTGTGCGTTGAATCCAAGAACTTAAATAAGGCATCAGATAAGGATAATTATCCGGTTCCACCAATGGAACATATTTTACAGATGGTTTCAGGCTCATAAATGTTCTCCCTATTAAATGTATTTTCAGGGTATAATCAAGTGTTAGTGGCCGAGCAGGACCGATTAAAGACAACATTTCGTACAAAGTGGGGAACATTCGCTTATAGAATAATGCCTTTTGGCCTCATGAATGCCGGAGCCACATTCCAGAGGGCCTTGGACATTGCATTCAAAGGTTTAAGTGGCCCATGTGTGGTTGTGTACTTGTATGATGTAACAATTTTCTCCAAGAGAAGAGAAGACCATGCTTTTCACTTGAAACAGATTTTTGACCGTTGTAGAAGACATGGTATATCTCTAAACCGAAAGAAAAACATCTTTGTAGTTCTTGAAGGGAAATTGTTTGGACACATCATCTCAAGGAAGGGAATTTCAATAGATCAAGAGAGAGTTGAGGCTATAAATTAGATCCCCATGCCCCATAATAATAAACCTATGCAATCATTTATGGGCACAATAAATTTTGATTCCGAGGCTTGTCCTTGATTTTTCCCAAATCATGAAACCTATGCAGCAAATGGTGTAGCAAAGTGTGCAGTTCAAGTGGACTGACAATTAGAAAGTTGCCTTTAAAGATATCAAAACAACAATAGCTCTAGTACCTTCTTTGAAGAGTCCAGACTTTGAAAATGACTCTATTTTATATACCTTTGCTTCAGACAACTCTCTCACAGCAGTGCTTACACAAAAAGGGGAATTGGTAGACGAATACCCAATATCATTCATGAGTATTGGGATACAAGGGGTTGAATTGAATTACCCATCCTTGGAAAAGTAAGCATATGCAGTCTTCAAGGAAGTAAAATAGTTCAGACCCTTTATTCTGAAGAACAGAACAAAAGTTGTAGTTCCTCACCCATATGTTAGGTCTCTTTTTGTTTAAAAGGAACTAGGTGAGCGAAGAGGGAATTAGGTGACTTCCCTACGGGAGTATGACCTAGAATTCAAACCAACTATCATTATCAAAGGTCAAGGGTTGTGCAAGTTGATAGCATACAATCAAACTAATAAAGATCCTGATTGGGGGAATGAAGCTGGAGTGAACTTGATTGATGTATGTCCTATCTTCACTGCTCCTGAATCTTCATACAAAGATCTAGTGTACTATCTTCAACAAGGATATCTACTAGAGCATTGGAGCTCCAAGCAAAGAAGGGTACTTCGGTTGAAGTCAGCCCCATATCGAATAATAAATGGAGTGCTTTTCATAAAAAAATATGATGGAGTTTTGCTCAGATGTCTGGAAAGAGAGGACGCCTCCAAAATAGTGAAAGAATTACGTGATGGACCAGTAGGAGGACATTATTCTGGGGATACCACATCTCACAATATACTTAGAGTTGGATATTACTGGCCAACTTTGTTTAAAGATGTCCATGCCTATGTAATAAAGTGTGATGTATGTCAGCGGAGTGGGGAAAAATTGGAAAAAGCGACAGGACCATTACAACCTGTTACTATTTTAGAGCCGTTTGAAGAGTGGGGCATATATTTTATTGGGAAATAAATCTGAATTCTTCATTACAACATCAATATATCCTCACAACTATCAATTATTTCAAACGATGGGTGGAATCGATTCCATTGCGCAAAGTGAACGAAGATGCTGTCATTGACTTCTTGCAAGAGAACATTATGACAAGGTTTGGAGTTTCGATTTCCCTTGTTTTTGATAATGCATATTATTTCTCATATGTTAAAATAACTTAGTTTGCTTATGAAAATGAAATTAAGTTGCATTACTCAGCTAATTATTATCCTCAGGGAAATGGTTTAGCAGAATCGACAAATAAGAACCTTAGCCGAATTTTGAAGAAAATTGTTGTTGAAAATCAAAGAAATTGGCACTCATCCCTTCCAAATGCACTATGGGAAGATAGGGTCTCTCCAAAGAATTCCTTAGGAGTGTCTCCCTATACTCTGGTATATGGAAAAGAAGCCATATTTCCCTCAAACATTCTTCTCCCATATTCGCAGTTAGCTCAAGCTTCAAGGGGTTCCAGTAGCGAAGTTTTATAAGCATGAATTGAGACTTTGTTAAAACTGGAGGAACTATAACAAAAGGCTAAAGATAATTTCAACCAACATCAGGGTATCATCAAAAGATGATTCGACAAGAGAAAATCTGGTACAAGAAACTTTGATGTAGGAAACCTAGTTTTGAAGTGGGATAATCCTCATGCAGAAAAGGGCAAGCACACAAAGTTCCAACATTTATGGATTGGCCCTTACCTACTCGCTGAAAAGTTAGGCCCTGCAACTTACAAATTGTAAGATTTACAAGGACAGGAAGAAAGTCTTCTTGTAAATGGCTTTTGTCTCAAACATTACTTTGTTAGCTGGAATATTTCACCTCCTGCGGACAACAAGGTGTTCCACTGGTCTGAATGGTTCAGATCCAGAACAAATAGAGGATAGAGGTTGAAGACTCTCCCTAGACGCCGTAGATACCTGGAATGTAATGCTTCGATCGTTACCCTGTGTACCTGCAATAAAGCTTCAACACGTAAACATATCGAAACCACCATAATATAATGTGACTAATCTATGTTAGTGATTAAGGAATCTAACAACATACATGTGAAATCAAACAACAACAATATATGTGGGACAAAAATAAACTTGCATTAATATAGAAATATGAAGAAGTTTACAACCAAGCCTTAGTGTTGACATGCATCTCCATGAAACCAAGCATTCTCATCCCCAAAAGCTCTGACTCTGGCTCTCTATGCTCTCCCAAATGGTCTTGGGCCAAGTGATCAATCCAACAGCATAACAATACCTTAAGAGTTCTCCCCTCAACCATGACTATGAGCTCATATTTATAAGGCTCAATGGATAGGGTAGGTTAAGAGATTAGTGGGTGAGGTGGCCTCTAAGATCCTGGGATGAGGGATCTCGAGCTCAACTGACCCACAACAGTAGGGATAAGGGAGGACACGAGGCTTATCATCTAGAAGCCTCGAGAAACTTCTCTTTTTCCCTTTTTACCCAGGTTACCGCATTTCTCCTTCAATGACAGAGTGGTTCTGGTAAGAAACGCTTATGGGCTAAGAGCCATAGGCGGTGGCACCGCTTGTGGGTAACAGGGGATGGGCGGTGCGAACAATGGTATCGCTCCTGGACAACAGAGGAAGCGCAATGCTGGGAATTTTCATGAAAGATTGATAATAACCATGAGTTTCCACTACAAGAGCTGGGATTCGGGGCAAGTAGGTATGTCAAATGTTTTATCACATGATGGTGACAGGATTTTGGTATAATAGGATGCCCCCCAAAGCATGAGTCTTAGAGGGATATGATAAATGAGAGCTTTGAGAGAACAAGTCATCGCCATGAGATGAAAATGTTGTCTTGATCGGAGCATGTCGTTAAGTAGGCATGTGTAGTACAGCAGTATGTTGACTCATAGACACAAGTAACCAAACTCACGGCCGTAGACCAATGCAAGGCAGATCCATGAGAGGAATAAAAAAGCATGGCTACTAGAATACAGCGTAGATCCATGTGATAGAGGACTCATACTTGGACATAGCTACCAGACATACACTGTAGATCTATGTCATACAGATGCAAATTTGAGCATAGCCATGACCATACAAATGTGGATCCATGTTAGATATACAAAACTCCATCGCAACCTGGGGAAAAAGCAATGAGCGCTTTTAAAAAATACCCAGGGTCTTCGTCTCGTCTTCCACAAAGTACGATTCTATCCATATGATTACAATGATATGAAGTCGAACATGGTAGAAACCACTTGGTTACCGGTCAATGATGTGAACCATTAACAAGTGCGAGGGAGATCACCATTAATGTCAATGATTCCCAAGGTACCCTAGTACAATCTACTGAGTGCGAATAGATGTCCTGATGTCGAACACCCAGTCGATTCCATCGATCAAAGGTCAATGATGTGAACCTGTGTCGAGAGCGAGAGAATATGTCATTAAGGTATACAGATCTCAAGGTACTAAATATTGTTTCTAAGACTATTTCCTGGATGACGAGCTGATGTCGATGGGAACAGTCTCATTGAAGGAGGGCCATGATGAGTCCCACATCGACGACAAGAAAATTGGAACATAGTTCTAGAATGATGTGAATGTAGTAACCATATGACTGACTCAAAGATACTGACACAAAGACTGTGAGGACTGCAGAGGTGAAACTTCTTCAAATCCCCTTTGAACATCGGGCGACACGACAAAAAGACTTGGCAGCGTGACTGAACGAGACAGACACACAATGCGACAATGGACAATACATTCTTTTGAAAGACTCAAAAGAGTGACATGACTCATGAAAGTGGATCGTCACGGAGATCAGCTGAATACCCAATTGACTGACATGATTGTACAAACAAGTGCCATGTTCAAAGGTAACGACAAACAACTACCATTATTTACAAAATGATTGCCTTCCCATTTACCCCATCATGATCAATGAGTGCCTTTTTTCGATTTTATGAGTTCAAAGAGGGTAACAAACACTCGATATAGCTTGTCTAAAGACAAGTCCAGAATTATATGTTTTACGAACCTGAGAGAGGAGGGGTTTGTTCCCAAAGTGGGTCTATCAATGTTTAATTTAACGAGTCCACTGAAAGAAAACTCGGTATCGTTCATGTTTAGAGAGTCTGAACGAATACGGAAGAAGACTCCAAAGGGGTCCTTTTGCGTATGATTTAGTCTCTGAGGCCCGAAAAAGTGTAAAATCATACCTTAGAGAACTCTTCTAGTCATGATTGGCTGGAGTGTTCCTTTTTCGTAAATAGTCCTATCCGAACTGAAAAAGAGATAACCTACCGTCGGACGGACGACTCTTCAAATACTTTAACAAGCGTGAAGAAGACAAGATCGCTCGATGATCTTTTCATATTTAGGGAGATTGAAAAGGGTTTAAAGAGAACTCCATGAGGTTTCTTTACACAATGTCATATTTTACGATCCTGGAAAGAATTGAAAACGGACTCGATGACTTTTTCGTATTTAAGGAGCCTGAAAAAGAGGTGAAAAGAGGACTCCATGACTCTTCTTTACACAATTTTGATTTTTATGAGCCTGGAAAGAAACTTGAAATAGACTCTAACCTTTGATACTAGATTTTAATGAGCGTGACAAAGTGTCGTAATAAATGCTCAATGACCTTTTCTGTTTTATGAAAGTGCGAAAAATCCATAAACAAACTTTCAAAGCTTCTTACTAAAGTTCTCTTATCCTGCAAGCGACTTAGAAACAAGTGTTAAATGCATTTAAGACTAGCATTAAGGGATTATGATAGATACACTTTGACTAAAATATGATTTTATATCAAAACTATAGTATGTCAGACCCAAAAATGCCTATATAAGTCATGTAAATAGTAAAAAATTAAATCATTTCACTATTTACCTATAGCAGAGAGCACTTGGAGCATTTTCTTAGCCAGATCTTCTACAGCTAATACCGGGAGTTTCCACCGTCCATTTTCAACATCGTCAGTTGCAGGTAATAGCTAAGACCCTTCTCTTTGATTTCATAGAATTTATTTTGAGATTTGGTGGGGTTTTTGGCTCACATAGCAAGCCCTAAAACCTTAAAAGTGGGCACCGTGGCTACCCCTTGCGGGATATGTGGTACCACCCGAGAACCGTGCCAATAACATAGTGGACAGGTAGTGCCACCACCTGTCTCCAACGATGCACAGGCGGTGCCGGCCGTGGAGAATTTAAACTAATAGCATGGGAAATATAAATCCATTCCTTTGATTTTCAATGATTGGGGAAGATTCTAATGCATACCATTATTGTTTTTGGCAAGTCTAGGTGACTCAAAACATGGTGATATGGAAAGAAAGAACACATGACAATGAGGATGCTGCTACTGAGAGAAATGCAGGTTGTATTGCCGCATTACGGGACTGTGGGCTCCTGAAGTTCTTCCGGACCCTAAGCATGGTGTCACATGAGTGGTTACTAGAACACATACTACAGATGTGGAATCCAGAGCAGCAGTACTTCAAGGTGGGGGCCCATATCCTTACGGTGAAAGTAGAGGACATCTACTTCTTGACAGGTCTCTTGAGACGGGGTGCCCCCATCTCACTGACAGGATCCCATGGAGGGGATATTACCACTTGAGAGCTTATAGATCGACACTGTGCACCAGGGACAGGTACATCGGGGAAGAAGATCCCCATCAAAGCAGTGATAGATAGGGCCCTACGAACCATCTTATTTACCATGCAGAGGGTTGCCGGGAGTCAGGGTGTGCACCAGGCTTCTAGGGCACATATGATGTACACCATAGAGGCCATGGCACCCACGGTGTTCAACTGGGCGGAAGCCATGCTTCCAATCTTCAAGGATCAGCTGACTAAGTGTCGGCAGGGAGAGCTAAAGCAGTTTGGCTTTTGTTCCATTTTAGCCTAACTTCTTCTTTGAGTGGGTTACACAGATGAGACCTCAGGTGGTCTTCGGGAGTATGAGAGCTCAGGACCCCCGTATGCTGAGGTGGGTCTAGGTCATGGCTCGCACAGGAGCGGGTAGGGGAAGGGTGAAGTTCGGTGATCCATTTTTCAGATGGCTATGAGATCAGATCCTCATGGTTGAGGATTATGCTTACGCAGGCATGGACTTCACTGGAGATCCTGACCTACCACTCCCACCTGGCGGACAGTGGGTTGACATCGGTAAGAAGCAAGAAACCCTAAAATGGATGAAATGTTTTTTATGTTTTTTAATGTTTTATAATTTTTTATGTTAAGTGACGAGACTTGTATATTCTCATGCAGATGTGGGAGCAATGAGACCTGGAGAAGAATCTCCATTGGATAGGCGAGCCGGAGCCTGCTTTGTACCATAGGGTGATGATATCACTGGGGAGATGGAGGAGAACCTGGAGAGGTTGACCTTGGACATCCCTGATGCTGACATTGATGACCTCCTGATGAGATATTAGAGATCCATAGCGGGAGTACCGGGTCGATTTAGTAGGCTGCTACATAGGGTAGCTCGAGCAGTGATGTGCCATCACGAGCACCACTAGTGTATGAGATATGTACTGAAAGCTGACAACTTCAGGATTTTGTATGATGATTTTGCTTGAAAGCCTATGTGCTTCAGATGAGGTCTCGGGACCTATTTTTGTAAACTTTTTCGTATATATATATAGATACAGACTTTTACACGGTGTTTATATGTTTTAAATGGAAAAATGAATTTTCTATGAATTTTATGTGCCTTTGAATGTTTATTTACAATGTACCATGTTTGATTTGACGTCATGAATAGGCAATATGCCAATGAATCAACAACTACATTATATTCCCCAGGGATATGCCTATAAGTAATAGTTTCAAATGATCTTTCTAGAAAACGTACCCTCCGAAAGAGGTGGAGGAGCACCGGGTTTCTAATGGTGTAAACATGGTTTAAATGACAAACCACGAGCTGTGAGTCCATCAAGACTACTAGATCACGAACATCTTGGGAGGCAACTTCAGTCAGAAGACCGATGACTGCTTCATACTCGGCAATGTTATTAGTAGCGGGACCTATACAAACCACTCCTGAACTGACCAAATCTTCAGCTGGGGAATAGAGGACCCAAGCAGCCGAGGTGAGATTCAAGGTGTGGTGGCAAGCACCATCAGCGAAGCCGTAGAAAGCCATCTGCATGACCAAAACATGGTATAAATAGATGTGGACACAAAAACTCAAAACCATCTTGAAAATACTAAAAGCACACTGAAAGTCAATCAATATACATATATACAATATACTATCCAAGAAAACCTAGGCAAAGTACCTTTTTAGGTACAACCCATTGCGAGGTTGCCCCAAAGGGATTCCATCATAATCAACCAGCTTGTAAGCTCCTTTCTCTAACACCTTAGAAATAATGAAAGGTCCATACCACATGGACTCAAACTTACCCTTCCCTAGTTTGTCATATCTCTGGTCATAAGTCAATACTAGGTCACCCTCATTAAAGACACGAGGCTAGATGGATTTATCATACTGCGCCTTGATGCATTTCTTATGTGCCTCATTAGCCAAGGCAACATCTCTATGAGTCTTGTCAAGGTTACTCAAGTACAAAAATATTTCTTCCTCCACGGAAGTGTCTGGGAGAAGTTCGACAGCAAGTTGTAGGGATGGAATATGACATTGGATCGGTAAGACAACTTCGAGTCCGTAGACAAGCTGGAATGGTGTGAAACCAGTAGCTATTTTCACAGAAGTCCGATAACACTACTACATTTCGATCCAAAATCCGACAGCGCGTGGATTTCTCTTTTTAAACTTACCAAAAATCACAAGGATACATTTTTTTTTGTAAATGTGGCCACAAGCGTCGGTTAAGCGATGGCTATTCTCATAACCGTCGGTTAAGCGACGGCGCGTTAGTAAGCGCCGCTTAAGCGACGACGCCTTTAAAAGAACCATCGCATATTCGACGCTTAGGTTCATTTCCTACACACACTCATATAAATAGGTTCATTTCCATTGGTAAGTCAATATAATTCATGATTATATATCATGCAGTCTTTATATTGAGAGTTTTTGTAATTGTTACTACAAACCCTCAACAAATCCCTGTTACTACAGATCAGAGACGCCATCTTCCAATTTTCTTCTTCCTCCGAAAGACAAGCTCACAAAGCTTTTTATTCTGTGGAAATCAGTAAAGTAGCAGAGCATGGCATCTACTCGCCATGGATTCAGCACGACAACTTCCAACATATTCTTGCACGATGGAAGGGCGGGTTTCATGTTCGCTTTCTTCACAGTCGTTTTTGCAGGTTTTTTCTTAATCTCCTGCAATGCCCTCTTCGAAGATCAAGTCGGTGTCATAGACTGGTAAGATCAACGCACAACCCACTCGGAAATTCGGTGTCAGGGTTTTTTTTTGAATACGTGGTAGCACAAATCCATGCCAATCCCTGACCTTTAACCTAGGATGCTGTAGAAGGTGCCTTAATGGAAAGGGTTTGTTTAATGGGGTTTGTAGGTCCATAGACAAATTTTGAAACTGAGCATGCCAGAGCATTGCAAAATCAGGCACAGGTCATGGATGATGGTATTAAATGTGAGTATGGGTTGGTCATGGCAACCGGAAGCAAGAGAGGCTTCAACCAAGCATTTGGCAACATGGGTGAGAAGCAGGAGAGTAAAGGGCTCCTTAAGCTCCAAATGTGCGGACCCTCTCACTCAGCTGGAATCGCAGAACAACAGTCCAACAGTAAGCCTCCTCAACATTCTTCTTTGGCAGATGAACAATCAGGAGTGGCAAATGCTTCTTCAACCAGTCCAAAGTAAGTTTGCAGAAAATGACACAGAGAAGATTTTGATGACATTTAACAACTGTTTATTTTTCTTATACTTTTGATAGACATTGCAGAAAATGATACAAAGAAGATTTTGATGACATTTTACAACTATTTATCTTTCTTATACTTTTGATAGGGAAAACAATGCCATTAGTAATTTTGCTTGTGTAGAGAAGTGAATCCCAACTCCACTTTGCATTAAGATGGTATAAACCTATTTTAATAGGGGAGATAGACTTGAACCTTGTACCTCCAAAGCATAGGGTAATCCCAAAAGCAACGCTGATAGCTTGTTGAGTCTTTTTGGCAAAACGCTCTCTGCCCACATTAAGATGAAAAAAACAACAGTCAAATTTGGCTAACACTTTCACCCACAGGGCTTTGGGGTTTTCGTAATTTTTATTATCAGTAATTTTGCTTTTGATTTGTCCATATGATATTATAAATTCCAACTCCAATTTTCATTAAAACTAGATTTGAACCTAAACAAGATCAATGGCATTACCAATTTAACCTAGGATAATCCCAAAACTTAGAAAGCAGTGCGAATAGATTGTTGAATTTTTTCGTTTTTAGTACTCTATTTGTCAACATTAACCTGGAAAGCAAAGTATTTAAGCTTGCCCAACACATTACGGGTTTCCACGTTAATACGGTTCACTAAATTATAGTCCAATGGAATTTGATAGCTTGTTGAGTTGCAAGAGGAAAGAAAATGTGGAGTTTGATTGCTTGTTGAGTTGCAAGAGGAAAGAAAATGTCCTTTTTATTGTCCCCATAGAACTTTAAAGAACTTTAGGTTCAGCTTCAATTTCAATTTCTTTGGTTGTTCTTGACAGAATCTGGTTTTGTTTGTGTTGGAATGCGAACATAATTTGCAGGAGTCCAGTTGTTGGTTGGCCACCAATTCAATCATATAGGAAAAACACTTTGGCTGCCCAACCAATGTACCTTGAAGATGGAGATGAAGATGAACAGTGGGAGGGCGTTGTGGAAGCACCAGGTAATTTTGTGCAGAGCCAGGGCAACTCAAATTCACTGTTTGTCAAGGTAAACATGGAGGGCGTACCAATTGGTAGAAAGATAGATCTCAACACCCACAATGGCTATAAATCTCTTGCATTGGCATTGGAGGATATGTTCCATCGCCCCCCTAACTGTGAGTATCTATGTGATCTATACATACATGTACAATTGAAAATTAGATTCTACTTTGAGAAATTGAATCATGTCATATGCAATCTCCAAGCATCTCTTGATCCATTTGTCTTTAAGGTGATGTTGCAGTTCAAGAAAATGGAATTTTCGGCCAGTCAAAACATTCATGGCTTGTGGGGTATTGTTCTGATTACTTTTTGACTTACGAAGACAAAGATGGGGATTGGATGCTTGTAGGTGATGTTCCATGGATGTAAGTTCGAATCTGTTGCTTTTTCGAATTCACATTGATGCTTAATTTTTATCAAATTCACATTAATGCTTAATTTTGATATTAATGCTTAATTCTTATCAAGTCTTTCATAACTCTATGAACTGATCAATATAACTTTAAACCCAGATGTATTAAGTGTCTAGAGGTTTCCACCTCAAGTTCTTTGATTTTCTCTATGCTACTGCGTTTCATTAAAAATGCAGCTTAATGTATGTAGGATGGACTGTCCTGACCGATGGATTCATGTTTTGCAGAATGTTTGCTAACACTGTCAAACGTCTAAGGATCGTAAAAACCTCAGAAGGCAACGGCCTTGGTAAATCCAAAGCCTCATTTTTAGCATTTTGGAAATGAATCCTAAAGAAATTCTATTCTATTGTGCCACTTTTGATGTTAAAAAAAAGAATCTATGGTTCTATACCTAAACCATACATCTAAATTGCATGCAGGCCTAAAGTGCTCGGAAAAGATGAATTGCAGAAAGACAAAAACCGGCTGAATTCTGGATTCTGGATATTACTTCACAATCTCCCAATTTGTTGCAGTGACTAGAAAAATCTTGCGGCTCCTAATATTTACACACATATATAGCTAGCATTTGAATTTTAATGGTTAGCGCACAAAAATAAAATGGTGCGACATCTCAGGCGATTCCATTGTCTGATCTGAGTACTTCCTTTACTTCCATAAAGTATTCTGTCATATATATATATATTTTTAAGTGTACCAGCTAGCTTTCTATCTATACCAGCTGGCTTTCTATATTAATGCGGATAAGATCAATGCTCAATACTCGTTTTGGGTTTTAAGTTGGATACGAACAATTATTCAATGAGAGAATTAATACCTAGGAGCCTCGAGATTCTTGCTTGGAGTGCAGTTCCGATCTTGGATTTCAGTCCCAAGTGTCTGTACACAGATAGTGCTAGCTATCTGAGTTGCAGGAAAGGTAACCTGCCAGAAAATTCTTGAACAGAGCTTGCAATTTACAACACTTAAACCTCTCGAACTAACCCACCCAGATTCAATTCCCGCAAGTGACACATTGATATTTTAAATGAGTATATTGTTGACATTGGACAAAGCTTTGAGCTTCTGTAGAATCTGGTTCAGCTGGGTAACATCCTCAAAATGAGGGGAAGACCCTGGTGGGTTTCCGCTGGAAATGTATTCCATGAAAACAAAAAAAAAATGAATATACAGCAATGGATAGGAAGTTTTCACAAATATAAGTAGTTCAATTGAGTGTACCCCATATATTTTGATCATCTCTTTTGAATATACGCAAGATAGTTATCTGTTCCTTTTTTAATTTTCTTGTATCAGGTTGCTTGACGTTACACAACCTGAGTTGTTTTTATGCTCCTTAAAGAAATTATATTGTTTTGCAGGCATCAGCAGTACATAGGAAAAGTAAAACATGCAGTTTTCCATAGCCAGAAATCAGGGAGGAAGCGTGTTATAGTGGCTACTGAAGAAAATGTGGTTGCATCTCTAAATCTACGCAGAGGCGAGATATGTATGTTTATTTCCAAGCTTGCTTTACTGCCTTATATCATAATTATGTTTATTTAAGTTGTTCCATCTTTTTCATTTGAGTTTTTGTTATTCTTTCACAGAGGAGTTTAGAGGACTAATTTATTCACGGTAACATTAGTTTCAATGATATTAAATGAGAATGTGAAATTCATGGATGACAAACATCTAATTTCAAATTTGGGCTATGCTTATATCCTATTCAAATTGACTAACATTCTCAATGGTATTAGACTAGGATACAAAATTCATTGGAGATGAATTTGATTTATTTTCAATTTGTTCATGATTATCTTTATCTAACTTGACAGCAATCTCTGTTTTGGAATGATTGCAGTTTGGAGACATGTGCTGGCAGAAACAGATGTCGTGGATGAAATTGACATTGCCCTTGGAAAATGTAATTGTTGGGTATATGAGTTGGATTACTCCACTTGTCAAGTTGTATTCAAGCATGCTTTATTAAGAAGAGATGGCATACTGTCTTGTATCCATGGATAGTCTAGGACTCTAGCCATTGTAGTCTTGCTAGTGAGAGTTTTTTGGTTGTCCCTTCACATCTTGGGTGACACTTGCTTGTCTGTCATAGGCTTTTTGATATGGGTTACTTCCTCTGTTCTTCCAGTGAGTGGAATGTCATCTGCCTTAGGATCAAAAAGTATAATAGTACCATCAAATACTGAAACATCCACATCGATACCTATGGGGCTACCGAGGAGGTACATGGCTTATGTTGACAGAAAATCAAATACAAACTTGCCCAGAGGTGTTTCTTTTCCTGGTGACAGAGCATTGCCAAATGCAGGTTCACCAAAACAAAAGAAAACAGGTGCAGAGAGGAGGGAGGAGAAAACTGGATAGGATGCTCCTTCTGATGGTAAAAAGGACTCTGAAAATGCTATGTTCTCAAGACCAGATGTTACTTTAGCTACAACATCATCTTCTATACCAGCGAATGTAAGTATTTGCTTTTGCAGTATTGGAAATATTCTCACAAGCATTTTATTGAAAATTTCCTTTGTCTGCTTGTTTAGAATAGAATAGATGGGAACTAACTATGCAGATGCATTTTTCTCATAGGAGTTTATTATCACAGATTGGCTTACATGTATTTTCTCCCAAATTTTTTTTCAGCCAAATCATTTTATGTTCAAATTTGTTAAATTCAAAAGCAATATCTAAAAGAAAGATCACATTTCCAAGCTAAATTGCTTATTCCTTTACAATGTCATATATTATTGTACAGAATTGTGAAAATAGAATAGATCATCTTTTATAAAATCGCATCTTAACTAACTGCAATTCACGGAAATTGTTAGCATGCCTTATTTCATCATTATTGCATGTGCTTAATTTGCTTAGTTAATTTCTTAAACTTTATGTCATTATAAAGATGTTTCAGATGCTAATGTGGTACACCTGACATGGCAACTAGTATATAAAATGGGATTTAACAAGACTCCCCAAGACTCCCCAAGGCTATTCTTCCAGCTGTTGAATTTATTTATTACGATTATAGCTCAAACATTTTATTTGTTCAAATTTGCTTCATATTCCATTTGCTTTTTGAGCAATGGAATGAATTATAGCTCAGACATTTTATTTGTTTGAATCTGTTTCATATTTAATTTACGTTTTGACAAGGAAAGTCTTAGCACCGAACAATGGAATAAGCTTTTTGACAAGGAAAGTCATATGCTGTCTAAATAAGCTTTTTGACAACGAAAGTCTTCTGCTCTCTAAATAAGCTTTAGACAAGGAAAGTGTTAGCACCACACAATGGAATAAGCTTTTTGACAAGATATGAATTTTACAAGAAATACGTTTCTTTCACAGAATGTTATCTTTATCCTTGTTCTTATGCATCATGCATGAGGTGATTTTCTCATGATAAATTAGTTTTAGTAATTGCTGATGCCAATAATGTTATACTAAGTGTTATCATGGAGTTTTAGGGATCTGACTCTCTCTTTCTCACTCTCACACACATACACAGTACACACAGCGGAAGCATGTGTATTCAATACTGTGGCAGGCATCTATTGACATTTAACATAGAAATTTGGCTCACTCTCACACACATACACAGTACACACAGCGGAAGCATGTGTATTCAATACTGTGGCAGGCATCTATTGACATTTAACATAGAAATTTGGCGATACTTATTGAGTGTACAGACAGAAATGGGTTCCTTGATGACCTCAGTGCTAGAAAAGCAATCAGATTTAATGAAGGAAGTGCAAGCCCTCCGAAGAGAAAATGAACAGCTGCGCCAGCTTCTCTAGGCAAGAATTCTGCATTGTCATAGTCTACAAAGATGGAACTTCTTTAGATATCGTTGCTAAGAAAAGAAATTCTGCTAACTTATCAGATTAGTCATGTCTTCAGAATTCAGCTTTACTCTAAAGAGCCTTTGTTCTGAAACGTCAAAGGATATATTACAGGTATGTGCAATGTGTCAGTAATTTGCAAGCATGGCCATGAGAGTTTTGGGATTTAGATGTCACACCATTGTTATCAGCATGGCCTTGCACGTCCTTCTAGACCATTTTTGTGGGAGAAGGTTGTGGCAGGAGGAATTTGCCTGTGAGCTGGGATAAGGTGAAAACTCTTGAGAGCCCATTGGTGTGTGTATTTGTAAAGTGGTTGAGTAATTTATGGTCTTGTTAATAGTTTCTACAAGAAATTCAGATAAGTTACAATTGAAAATGGTTGTAAAAATGAGGCCCTAATTTCATTTTTTTCTCTTTATTTTTGAGGCAACATTAATTTGGTTTTTTGCATGGAAGGTTTGCTTTCCCACTGCCCCTACTATGGTTGGTTTCCATTCAGATCCATGGAAACCATGTTTTACAATGTACTGGCTTGTAGTGTGTTGTTGGAACTTGTTATATTTCCCATAATTATTTCCACAAATTGGTGGATGATACAATCTTAGTGTTGTTCTTGAATACTTAGTAATGCCAATTTCGACAAAAAGTCTTTCACTATCTTCTGACTCGGAATGTTTTTCATTCTCCTACACTCCTAATACTACAAAGAGATTGTTTTCCTTTTCTGATAAGTTCTATGGATACCAACTTTGTCACCTTCTGTACAATGTTCAACTATGGAGAAAATATTTGCTAGAATGAACAATCTGTGGTACCCCTCATTTGTGGGGTAAAACAATGTAATTAATACTAAAGCAATTGTAAGTGATATTTGTAGAATTACATAAACATGACAACTCTGTTGGATAGGACTTTGTCTATAGAAGTTGTTATTCATTCTTTCCCCAACTTGATATCTAAACTGAAAAAGAGAGCTAATAGACATGCATTTATTTAGTTCATCTTTATGTACTCTGTTTAGTTTTTCCCTATACAAATCTTGAGCATGATTGACACTATTAGGCAGTCTGTATGTTTGCTCTTTGATGGACCATAATTTAAATCTCTATTAGCAATGCTTATCAAAGTAATCTATTTAATTGATGTTATTATGTTTTTCTGTTATTTGGACCCTACCACAATGTGAGCATATGATGCTCTAACATGCATGTGTCTTCCATTTCCATACATTGGTGCCGACCCTGGCCACTTAAATGTTGCAACCGTACTTACTAGGTTCAGTTGAGCCCCATAACTTTAGGGCTGGGTTGAGTGGTCTGTATTTGTATTTTAAAAAAGAAAACACTTTTAGCCGTTGGTTATGCGATGGCATGTAGGTAATTTAAAAAAAAAAAAATTCAAAACCGTCGCTTAACCGACATGTAAGTTTTCAAAATCCGTCGGATAACCGTCGGTTAAGCGACGGCCTGTAGGTGATTTAAAAAAAAAAAATTCATAATCCGTCGCTTAACCGACGTTTAAGTTTTTATAATCCGTCGGAGAACCATCGGTTAAGCGACGCTTTAGATGTCGGATAACCGACGATTTACATTTAACCGACAGTAAACTGAGCTGTTGCTTTACCAACAGATTGAAAAGATGTTAGATGACCGACGAAAATCCACCGACGCTTAAAAAAAATCATAGTGTCGTACATGCGACAGGGAAGTGTCGAAAATCCGACAATACGGCCGTCGGATTTTTGGTCCAAATGTAGTAGTGTAAGCCCAAAGAGAAAATAAAAAAACATGGTGCCAGTTGGATTTATGATTTCCAACCATCCGACGAAACATAGTTTTCAAAACTTTGTTAATGGCCTCTACCTGACCATTAGCTGGCAGATAATACAGTGTAGAGTTTTCATGGTGAAAACCTAGCTTGGCACTCAGTTCCTCCATCATCTGATTACAGAAATGGGATCTGTGATCAGTAACGATGGATTGCGGAACTCCAAATCTAGCTATGATATGATTGAACAAGAAGAGAGCGGCAGTCTTACCATCTTCTACATATGTAGGCATGGACTTAGCCCATTTTGTGAAATAATCAATGGCTACGATGGTGTAACCATGCCCCTCGGCTGAGGTAGGCTTACAATGCATGAAGTAAATCCCCTATTTGGCGAATGGGCCAATGGCAATGATGGGGTGTAGCAAAGTCGGATGGGTGCGCTTTTTAGGATAAAAGTGTTGATAAGGTGGGCATTTCTTAACAGCCTCATGGTAGTCTTTGAAGACAAAAGGCCAAAAATAGCCAGCGTGAAGGATTTTCCGGGCTATAGCCATCCCAGATAAATGACCGCCACATGCTCCAGAGTGGAAATCATTCAACACATGTTTAGCCTCCTCATGGGTGAAGCATCGCCGGAGAATAGAGTTGATCCCATGTCTATACAAGGTATCATTCAAGATAAGATAGTATTTTGCATGGTGACGGATACGGCGGTGATCATCGTAAGATAAATGAGGCTGAAAATGCCGCGTTTGGAGATAAATCAACAAATCTCCATACCAAGGATCAATAGTGCTAATCAGGAACATGAATTCATCCGAAAATGAATCACTGGGCTCAGATTCCGTTAGAGCACAGGGAAGATCACACATAAGCTCGGCAAAGACCATGAATTTCTTTGAGGTGGCCTTGGCAAACTCCAGATCGAACTTCTGAAGGATGACGATCCAACGGGAGTACTTGCACTCGAGTACCTGACGAGTCAGGATGTAATACATCGGGTTCTGATCTGCCAAAACGGTGGTAGTGCGGAGCAAAATGTAGTGACGAAACTTTTGTACAGCAATGATAGTGGCCAATGCTAACTTTTCCACATGTGAATAACGAGTTTTGGAATCCATAAGATTCTTACTGTTGTAATAAATCACGTGCTCCTGATCGTGGAGATTCTCCTGCACTAAAACCATGGCGATGGTAGTAGCGGAGGCAACAATATACAAGAGAAAGTCCTTTGAATAATCTGGGGGGTTTATCACGGGTGAATGAGTCAGAGCATGCTTAAGATTATCAAAGGCACGTTGGGCCTGGTCATCCCAGAAGAATGGAGTGTTCTTCTTGAGGAGACGCATATAACCGTGCGTTTTCTCTGCGAAATTGCACACGAAACGATGGAGAAATTTTGCCTTCCCTTGAAAACTTTGGAGTTCAAGGATATTGGTTAGGGCTGGTAGATCTAAGATAGCGACAATATTCAAAGGATCGATCTAGATGCCATCTTTGGATACCACAAAGCCTAGCAGATGTCCCGTCTCGATGCAAAAAACACATTTGTGCAGGTTGAGCCGTATATTATAATGACAACATCTCAGGAATATGTCTCTAAGATGACCAGGGTGGTCCTCTCGTCGCTGTGAATGAGCAGGGAGGTCATCAAGGTATGATTCAACAATATGTTTAATGTCATGAAACGCATAGGAAATCACGTGCTGGAACGTGGCTCCAACATTTTTCAAGCCAAAAGGTAACTTCTTATATGCAAAGGTTCCCCATGGGTAAATGAATGCTGTCTTATGCTGATCGGAGGGTAATATCTCAATCTAATTATAGCCAGAGAAGCCGTCGATGAATGAAAAGATGACACTTCCAGCGCAATTATCGATAATTTGATCGATGTGCGGAGTAGGAAAGTTGTCCTTGGGACAAGCTTTATTCAAATCCCTAAAGTCGATGCAAACTCTAATGCTGCCCTGCTTTTTATTGACAGGGACAATGTTCGATACCCATTCCGTCAGGGGTATAGGATAAATAATCCCAACTTTGAGAAGTTTCTCAATTTCAGCTTTAATAGCTACGACCTTCCGAGGATGGACTTGCCTAAGTTTCTGCCTGACAGGTTTAGCCGTGGGATAAGTTTTAATCTCGTGGACCACAATGGATGGGTCAATCACCGACATCTTTTCATAATACCAGGCAAAAATATCACGAAATTCCTTAAAGAGTGCCTTATATGCTTCAGATTCATCTACCGAGCAGTTCTGCCCAACATGAACATTCTAGATAACATCAGACTTGGCTGATATGTCAATCGGGTTCGTCTGAGTAATGTTGCAAAGGCTTCCTTTAGAATCTGTATCTTGCAACAATATAGGACTTTGGGGAACGTTGACAATATCAGTAGGAAACAAGGATGCAAAATCATGGCTAACTGGACTGGTGTTAGGGAGGAACATGGATCTATGATGGTGATCCTTCCAAATGGGCTCATTCGTATTCGTGATCTCCATAATGGACTCATCGAAAGGAAAAGTCTCAGAGAGATAATCCAGAACAGGAAGAGAAGGCTCTAACCAGTACGGTAAATGGTAAGGATCTGAAGCCACTAGATGAAGGTCATCAGTGTGACCATCGGAAAAGGTTTGAATGGTGTCATACATAGCTTCGTGTGGACTCAACGAGGTGGAATCAACAACATGTTTACCCTTAGGATCATAATCAAATGAGGCGATCATATGGATTGTTGTGGTATCCGTGCTAGGAGGAGTGAATGGAAAAATCCCCATGAGGGATGAATCCTTCAGCATGCCTACTCCAATCAACTGGTAAGGAGGAGGGGACTAGCCTAACATGGGGATGTTATTAGCCATGGAGGTAGTAACATCTGGTGTATAGAAATCAAGCTGATCAATAGTAACAATTCTCCCTAGATGCGGGAATTGGACCGTCTGGAATACTGTTGAGGCAACAACAGTCATGGCATAGAACCAATTCCTTCCTAGAAGGAGGTTGTAATCTAAAGGGGCATCTACCACTTCTACTTGGATGGAAATGGTTTTTCCCCTCAGCTCAACCGCTAGGGCTGATATGATACCATGGGGTTGGAAACCCTGTATGTCAAAGGCTTTAAGGGTCATAGGTGATGTGACAAGCTTGAGAGAGCCTAGAGCCTTCCAACAAGTCAGAGACAAAACTGAGGTCAAAGCTCCTTCATCCAGTACTGTTCGAAATCATTTCTTTCCCACTACTTTCGTAATGATCTGTAAAGCAAGTTTATGCGGCAATCTAGGCTTATAGTTCTCAACATTGAAACGAATCAAGTTAGTATTATCTGGGTCTAAAGCTCCTAATGCTGTCAACAAGTTTTTGCACTGTGTGGGGAAACTTTGGAGTACCTCTAAGGTCGACATCACACAAGGTGCTTGAGCGAGATCTTCAACCACATTATAAAATTGATAGCCTTCCAAAGAGTACTCTTGGGTGGGCACAAAATCATGTCGAGAGTAGGCTTCTCGATAGATAAGGGGACAATAGATGAGGATTCAAGAGAACTAGTAGAGGGAGATTTCCCTGAAGAAGAATGATATTCTTTCTTTTCTGTGGGTTTGTCATAATTATGACTTTGAATTTGCAGATTGATGGTATCTGAGGACATCATACGAATTTCCTTTGATGAACTAGAGTTACCCTAATTAGACGTGGTCTATCAGTTGTTGTTGAGAGGGAAAATGATCTGTAAGTACTGCAAGTGTGGGATTGGACTTCAGAAACTGGGAGATTTCGTCCTTAGGAGGACACTCTTTTGAAAAGTGGTCACCATCGCATAGCAGACAGGGATATTTTTCCTTCCTTTTCCCTTTGTCGTTATCACTGTTGGTTGGTCGTGGAGTCTCCTGCTGGTTTCTAGGTTTTTTATTTCTATTTTTACCTTTCTTTTTATTATTACCCGAGGTTTGGGTACTTTGAATAGAGTTGACCACGACGGAAACCTTAGGAGTCGAAGGAGTAGGGGTGGCAGTTTGGGTTTGCTTGGCTGGTTTCGTTGCGGATGGGGACTGGATTGAACCAACAATCCCATCAACAGGTACTTCTGCTGGTGGCTTGGTGGGATCAGTGTTGGGGCGAGGAGCTTGAGGAATTAGGTCATAAAGAGTTCCAGACTGGGAATAGACCAAGTCTAGGTACTGATATTGACTAATAGCTTGCTCTTCGGTAATGACACCGCCCATAGCCACATCTAGGGCGATAGGAGGCAACAAGGATTTGGTGAACCAATCAGCTAGTAACTGATCCGGAATAGGGGCTTTAATAAGCCTTCTCTGCCTTCTCCACTCATGAATATGATCGAAAATGTGGGTGGAGGTGTTCCTGTCATAGAGAGGTTAAAATATCAGTGCCCGTTTCATAGCGAATAGGGAGCTCAAAGTGTGTAAGAAACACGGTTTCCAAAGAGCCAAAATCCATAAACGAATGTTGTGGGAGTTCAATGTACCACTTCGCGGCCGTACCAGTCAAAGTTCTCTGAAAGAGTCGTAACCGAACGGAGTCATCCATGAGGGAATTTGAAGAACACCATAAATGGAATGTCATAACATGGTTCTTCGGATCGTCTCCCTGCTTCCCATCGAATTTTAGAATATCCGATGGTAACTTTACCAGAATGGGAGGCCACAAGGGATTGTGTTGAATGGGGTCATTAATCAGGTAAGTCCAAAGTTTCTAGGAAAGGTAACTATCGGTTGGGTTGCACATACTGGTAATATTGATATGGCATATAATTACTAGTAGGACCATAAGTTGACTGAGAAACAGGTTGCTGTGACGAAGAACTACCAAAAAATCCGCCCACAAGGGGTTGATTTTCGGGATCAGGACCACTAGGGCCTCCAAGAGGAGGACCACCAGGGCCACCGGGACCACCAGGACCACCGAGACCATTAGGACCACCAGGACCACCAGGAGACGGACCACCAGACCCTCCAGAGCCACCAGGAGGTAAACCTCCAGAGCCTCTGGAACCACTAGGTGGAGGGCCACCAGACCCTCCAGAGCCATAAGGAGGAAAGCCGCCAGGCCCCCCAGGACCACTAGGACCACTAGGACCATAAGGAGGAAAGTTTCCAGATCCTCCAGGACCATTAGGATCCCCAGGGGGAGGACCTCCATAAGGCGGTCCTCCAGCACCTCCCGCAGTATGTATAGGTATCCCTCCCATAGCTGGCATGTAAGACCAGTTGGGTTGCCCCCATGGCGTAAAAGTGTTACTAGGGTATGGAATTCCTGCATAAGGCACTCCTGTAGGATTAGATGGATGATTACCTACAGGTATTTGATAACCATAACCTCCAGAAGTTTGAACGGTTGCAGGTTGTGCTCCTACAGGATCACGGGGGCTTCACTTGTTGGCTAATATCCTATCACGTTAGTTCATATTGTGGGTTTTAAAATTATCAAAAATCGAACCAATATATTGCAGGTATTGGGGGAATGAGGGGTTTAAGGTGGGGGTGGGTAGGGTGGTTTATAAGGATTGAGGTATAAAAGGGGGTGGGAAGGAGGTTTTAAGTATTGGGAGGGGATTTCAACAAAAATAGTTTGGGTCAATATCTCTCAAAATTAAGGGTATTCTTTAATATCCCATGATCGCACGTGCTATGTGAGAGGTTCACTAAGTGAAGTCCCCGTGTACAGGATGACCTGAAATGGATGGGGGATTCACCACATTAGTATGGGTGGGAGGGACAAAAAATATAGATGGTTCTATATTAGAGATCTGCCCTTGAATAGGTACAATTTCGGTGCCAGATAACGTAGGTCGTGTTGGGGGTTGCCCCTCGGCACTAGAATGTACTGACGAAATGGGAATTGAAGGTTGGGCCCCAGGCGCAGAAGGCATGGGAGGATTAGGAACAGACATAACATGAGAGGTGATAGAGGTGGAAATTTGACCTGGGTTATGTGGTGTTACTGCACGATCTATAATCGGTTCTATGGGTCTCATAGAATCGGCAAGTGAACGATATCCCACAGGAACAGACGTGGAACGTAATGGTGTTGGTCCTAATATTTCATATATTTTCTTATCAATCTCCTATGCACAGAGAATGGTAGCACGATATTTCCTACACTCTTCTTCATCTTTAGAAGAATTTAAATGGGTGCCAAATGAGGCAATGTCTTGTCCTATAGAGGTATCCCAAAATGGAGCATTAGGACCAAAATCCGGACGGGTTGTATCATCAACATGACCTTCCGTGGGAGAATGGAACAATGTGTTTCCCCGAGAAGGTTGTTGGACCAAGGGAGGCGAGTGTGAAGAATATGGTACTCCACTTTTCGCAACCACATTATCTCCCACTTGGGAGGTGGTAGCAGCTCCTTGATCAATAGCTTCCATTGGATTCTCTCCTGAACCAGGAGTAAAATTAGGTGGCAAGCCCCGTACTCTTCTGGATTTTATTAACTCAACCAGTTTGTTCAGTTCCTATCTAACCTAGGGTCTGAAAATCTAGAAAACACACCAAAAAATTTCCCTACACAAGCTATAGGTCAAAACAAGCAAACTTAAAATGATAGGAGGAGTTCAAAAAGTCAGGTCTCTCAACAGGATTGTCAAGAAGGCGGCACTCGCGATATACCTCGAGGGTACGTGCGTATTAATCTCCCCGAATGTTGTTTTCGGTGTATGGCTCCAAACAAGACGGCCAAAGGGTTCTCAGATAGATAAGGTATCCTAGTGGGGTCTCCCGATATACTCAAGGTACGTGGGAGCTTGAATCAATAGTAGTGCTGTCTAATGCATAACCATACACAAGGGGCCTTCCGATATAAAATCGAGTACGTGAAGTACCTTTCTATATACCTCAAGGGTACATGAAAGGCCGTTCGATATACCGATGGTACGTGGAAGAACTGTGCGAGTCCCAGGATGTAATGCTGACAAATAACGACAGCTCCTACGCTTAACGATGCTCGAACATGTCTCTAACCTATCACTCAATTTCTACGTAAATTTTAACCTATAACTACTGTTAATTTTAAAGTGGACGGTTAGGTGAATGCATAATGTTTTGATAGAAAAGTAAAACCATGCAATATGCTTGTGCAAATATTCACTTTACCGTTCAGTATGCCTACTTATGGGAGGGAAAGAGAGTGTTTTCGTTTTGTTTCAAAACCAAAAATATTTCCAAGCAACAGTCATGAACACCAAATCAAAGACAAGCAATAACTTTTCCAAACTGATTTCTCCTTTTTGAAAGCAAATGAGAAGGGGAAAAATCTCTTTTCCTAAAATAAAAACAAGAAGCACACCTATATGCAAATGCACTCTATTTTTTCGATTTTCTCAAAACATAAGCAAATCTAACTTAAAACTACCATTTTTATTTTGATTTTGATTGAGATAGTTCTGAATGCATGAGAGACGAAAGAACATGAAGGTCCTGAAAGCTTGTAAAGCCAATCAGAAAACCAATGTCCTACGCTCAATGATGATATCCTAGTCTTAGTAAAAAAATTTCTTTCTTAAAGGAAGGAAAAAGAAGTTTACTATGCAAATAAGAAATGAAACCTAGAAGCTAATCTAGTGTTCTTCTTTTAGTCTATGTAACAGAAACGAAAAGAGATTTTAATAACACCCTAAGCTTTTCAGAAAACAAGAAATCTTTTCGTAAACACAACCAACAAGCATGGAAGCGGATGAACCATCAAAAGACCTAATCAAACTTTTGAATTTCCACTCAAATCAATCTTAAATCGTAAATTTATCAAGCCACAAACATCAGATTCTGTAACACAAGTATGATAGGAAGAACTGAAAGCAACAAAACCCAAATTTTTATAAAAAAAAATAATAAGGAAAAAAGGCTTTGGAATGATGCCTACCTGGCACCGCGCTTCTCAGGTGTTGACAGAGCATTTCTAACACAACACTGCTTCTCGCCAATGGGTTACAGGCGATGGCACCGCGTACTGCTCACTTTGTCCATGCGGTGGCACCACTCCTCGTACACTGCATAGGCGCGGTTCCCTGTAGATGACCAAAACACAAAGAGAACGATGGATCAAGTCAGAAAAGACCAGATCAGGGAAAATACTGTTAGATTGAGTATGGAAACATAGCATAAAAGGTCGAGATGACTCAGATATGAACAGATCTGAAAGTTTCAAACCCAAATAGATCAAGTCAGAAAGTAGATATGACTAAAGAGAGTTGAAGAAAGAGATTGGATTCGAAAAAGAGTTGCAGACTGAGGAAGATCAGAATAACTAATATACTAGTCCCTAGTTGAGTCACCAGATTTGTTAGCTGGAATATTTCACCTCCTCCGGACAGCAAGGTGTTCCACTGGTCTGAATCGTTCAGATCCAGAACAAATAGAGGACAGAGGTTGAAGACTCTCCTTAGACGTCATAGATACCTGGAATGTAATGCTTCGATCGTTACCATGTGTACCTGCAATAAAGCTTTAACACGCAAACATATAGAAACCACCAGAATATAATATACCAATCTATGTTAGTGACTAAAGAATCTAACAACATACATGTGAAATCAAACAACAACAATATATGTGGGACAGAAATCAACTTACATTAATATAGAAATATGAAGAAGTTTACAACTAAGCCTTGTGTTGACATGCATCTCCATGAAACCAAGCATTCTCATCCCCAAAAGCTCCTACTCTAGCTCTGTATGCTCTCCCAAATGGTCTTGGGCCAAGTGATCAATCCAACAACATAACAATACCTTAAGAGTTCTCCCCTCAACCATGGCTATGAGCTCATATTTATAATGCTCAATGGATAGGGTAGGTTGAGAGATTAGTGGGTGAGGTGGCCTCTAAGATCCTAGGATGAGGGATCTCGAGCTCAATTGACCCACAACAGTAGGGATAAGGGAGGACATAAGGCTGATCATCTAGAAGCCTCAAGAAACTTCTATTTTTCCCTTTTTACCCAGGGTACCGCGTTTCTCCTTCAATGACAGAGTGATTCTGGTAAGAAACACTTATGGGCTAAGAGCCATAGGAGGTGGCACCGCTTGTGGGCAACAGGGGATGGGCGGTGCAGACAATGGTACTGCTCCTAGACAACAGAGGAAGCACGGTGCTGGGAATTTTTATGAAAGATTGATAATAACCATGAGTTTCCACTCTAAGAGCTGGGATTTAGGGCAACTAGGTATGTCAAATGTCTTATCACATGATGGTGACAGGATTTTGGTATAACATACTTCACTTAGAGTCCTAGGAACCCTTTGTGCATAAATAAACTTGTTGTTTATTGTTTTTTTTTGTAGTTGTTTATTTTCCTGTTTGTTTCATCTTATTTCATAACCTTAGTTTGTTTGCTTTTAATAAACCAGCTCAATTTTTTGGTGCTTGGAAGTATAGGCATATCATTAAACTTGGAATCTTTGGGTGTCAGGAATTGCTTATGGGCAAGAGAAAATGATAAAGTTCGATTATAATGAGATTCTTTGATTGCTGACATATGATGGAAAGGGAAGATAGCCTTCAAGCTCACATTTGAATCATTATAACCTGTGTGAAATAACCAAGACTCATGAGGTCTAGAGTACTATCTTGAAGTTTTATCCATTCTCACATTAATACCTATCTCAGGAAGCATATCATGAAGGTCCCATGGAAAGGAAGCAGGTCTGATGGATGTATGGTATTCAAAATGATCCCATTGCTACACATAAAAAAAATGCCAAAAGGATTAGATTGAAAAGTCAAATTTCTGAAATATTCAGTCTTCAATTAAAGAAATGATGCTGAAGAAATAAATCATTAGAACAAAAGTGCTGTCAAAACAACAGATATCAGCAATGTTCTTCTCTGTTAGTGAGCATGATAAGAAAACAAATTTGTCACTCACACAAAAGGACATTGTGGATGGAAGAACCTGTATCAAGCTCTCAAAATGAAAGAAGCAATCAAGGAAGACTCAGAATACTTTTTCAGTCTTAAAGAAAGCATCAAAAGAATGCTTATAGCATGGGGATGAGGAACAAATGAATACATCTGTCTTACTCTGTTACAATCCTGTGGAGTTTTATCTGATGGAAAGTTAAAGACATGGGGTAAAATGAACTTCATGTTTCGACCCCAGGAAAGTTATCAAGACACTAAACTCCTCGTTACCCTACTCCCAAAGAAATGGTATAAAATGTGATGCTTAAAAGCACCTTAAAAGTTGCATCCCTCAATAAATCTAGTTTAAAGAAGTCTTGGGAAATACATTTAAGCAATCATTGAAAATTCATAGTGCAGTACCATGTGGCAATCTTGTTGTTCAAAGAAGGTTTTTTCAGAGATCTGTGTTCATCAGCTAGTCTCCAATTTTTGCATTTTGGGGCCCCTCCTTACATTTTTTTTAAATTTTTGAAAGCACTCTTGCCCTTGTTTCCCAACTCAGATAAGCCCTCCTTGCATACCTAGTATTTCCTATAAGCTTGAGCAGAAAGATGTTCCTAAGCCTATATTGTCTTTTTGGTAAAAAACCCTTAGGCACGACTTTGGGAACAAGCCTTATTTGAGAGTTCTGCTTTTGATTTTAGATCAATGACCAGGGTTGAATCCGAGCAAATCAATGGTCAAGCAATGTGGAAGAAGAAAAGTAGGAGAAAAAAGATTATTTTTTTGGTCGAAAAAAGGTTAAAGTTCTGATTTTCGCTTTCCGCGGTTTGAGATCTATGGTCCAAAGGGCTTCTGTGCAAATCAACGGCTCTGGAAAGCCAAGAGAGAAAAAGAAGAATAAAAAAAGTCATTTTTCATTGATAGAAAAGTTAGCGTTCTGCCTCCCACCTTCCGTAGTCTCAGATCCAATGGTCTAGAGGGTTTCCACACAAATTGACGGTCAGGGAAAAGCGAAAGTGGAAAAGTAGAGGCAGAAAAGGTCAAATTTTTCTCATGAAAACTTAGAAACCCCACTTTCGCCTTCCGCAGTTTCAAATTCCAACGGTTCAGAAGGATTTTGCTCAGATCAATGATCTAGGAAAAAAGTGGGAGCGTAAGTGCGAAGTCGAAGAGTTAAAAGTTTGAACTTCGTAAAAAAATTGGATGATCCAGCTTCTGATTTGTGCTTTCCACAAAAGACGAAAGCAAAAAGGCGAAGGTAGAAAAGTTAAAGTTCAATTTCGGAAAAGTTTGGCTTTCCGTTTTCTGATTTCTACATAGATCGATGGACCAAAATCGACCCGCATAGATCAATGACTCAGAAGGTTTCGGAAGGGTAGAAGGGCGGAAGCAGAAAAGCAGAGTCAAAAAGTTAGAATTTTGGTCATGAAAAAGTTAGAGTCTCGTCTTCCGACTTCCACGATCCTCAGATTGATGGCTAGGGATGAAACCACATAGATCCAATGGCTAGGAAAAGGTGGAAAGGCGGGGGTAGAGTGGTAGAGTTTAAACCTTATAGAAGTTGGACAATCTGACTTCTGATTTCCGTTGTATCGAAGTGCGGAAGTGGAAAGGCTGAGGCCGAGATTTATAATTGGATCAAATTGACAAATCCGACTTCCGATATTAAGAAAAGTGGAGGCAGAAGAAAGCTGTCAAGGCTGCATGATTCGACGGTTCAAATTAGACTTGATCCATCTTTGGTTTAATTTGATCTGTTCATTTTCTGTTCGGGGAAAATGAGAAATCTTCCTCCCAAAGCCTAAACTAATAATTTTGTCGACATAACAAGGCGCTGGTTATTATCTGTTTTTGTTTAATAATCGATGCATATCATTATGTTGAAATACTATGAATTACAGTGGCTCCCATATCAGATATATCTCTCATTGTGTTTTTATGTATTACAAGTACTATGGTTCACCGAGTTAGTATGAGTGATTGCAAAATCGGCTAAAGGCTACATCAATGGATGGTTCAGATGAAGATATAGTCTTGATCGACGACTGTAAGGGAGATCGCTGTATGAAGATGCAAATATGAAGAAAACCATTGCAGAGTGACTGGAGAGGTTCTAACTGTCATTTTTAGGAAGCGATCGTGAGTCCCTGTTGTTAAATTTTCCAAATTGATCCACCATGCGCATTCTAGGGTGGTTTCCTGATTTGTTTTGTGACCATGGAAAATCTTCCAAATTGGATTTTGTTAGGATTTCTGTAACTGAATTTGGCTCTATTTCATGAAAATATTGAGTCTGATTGCAAAGATCATCTTCCAATTGGATTTTGTTAGGATTTCATGGAAGGGTGGTTTCCTGATTTTCCAAATTGATCCACCCAATTGGATCTTCCAAATTGGATTTTGTTAGGATTTCATGGGAGCCCATAACACTATAAATAAGAGGTGCAGAGCACCGAGAAAGGACTTTTGCCCGGTGAAAGAATTATGGGCTATTTTTTTAAAAGATTTACCTCTTTGCTAATAAGAAGGATCATTTTTCTAGAACAAAGGGCCTGCGCAGATATTTAATCGGAATGTGTGGAATGCATAATGTAGAACTATTTCTTCTTGCTTCTGTACATCATATAGTGACATTGTTCTACCCTCCTGGAACTATTTCCTTGGTCATGAATGTCTGTTGTCTGTATAAATGTTTGTGTTGACAGGGTAATAAATGGTTTAAATATATTAGATCTGCCTCTGGTATTCTTTCTTCTGTGAATGTGATTATTGTGTTGATATGACTATCAATTAGACCTTTATGAGCATTTACAGTATATTTCTCTGAACTCTAGATTTTCTCCCTAACCAGGGATAGAATAGTTTAGTTTGAGATTTATATTAGATTTTCATTTAGCTTAGGCACATGCATATCATTCTTTAAATGAAAGTCATATAAATGGTTGACTGGGCCGTAAACAGTAAAATATTAAAAGAACTTAATCTACGGTAGCCGGAACCGTGAACCGAACGGATTCCCCACACCAAACGGTGTTTGATCTAATTGGGATCGTTCACCTGGAAAAATCCCTACTGCTTGGTAGTTGGGATGCAGTGAGAAACTGCCACACTCCCATTGTTCCATTTGGAAATAAGAATTTCTTCCTTTAGGTAATGCTTAGTTCTACAAAGTCAAGTCGTTTATGTTGACCTCTTTTCAGACGAAGATGAGATGGGAAAAAATTTCCTAGGCATTGTGATAAGGGGGCATGTAGATAATGTCCTAACCCTAATAAATCTGGTACACTAATAAGCTTGTAAGACACCAAATAACAACATTAAAAATAATGGATAGAATATTACCATTTTCTTACCTGGAGAGTGGATGCAGTAAACTATATAAATTACAAAAAGAAAGCCATCACCTCAAAAAAATGGATGACCACAAAGAATGCCTGGTGGAATTTGGAAATTCACATTCAAGCATCACGTAAAGTTATGAATAATCATTTGCTTGTTCTTGTTTACTGTTTTCCATGCAAGCACGCCATGGGAGAGGGTAAGCCTTTGAAAAGGGAGAAAACATGCTAAGATAATTATTCTGAATAATTGGCCACTTTTCTGCCAAGTAAAGCAATAGTATCGAAGTCTATATTTGAGCACATTAGCTCATATCCTTATACTAAGCATTGCATAGTACAACTAAATACAGAAGTTGGGTTGCACCCCTGGAGTACAATCTACAAAACCACTCCCCAGTCTTGGAAAACCAAGAACCATGAAAAATATTGAGTCTGATTGCAAAGATAAAATCCCCCCTGATACAACATGGTGCGTAAATATTTGTAGCACAAATAATGACTACATGAATCAACACACAGAGAGGCAAACAAGCCAGCCAAAATATCAAGAATCTAAAGGCATCCAAGCCAAAAAATTGTTGAGAAGCATTTATTTGCTTTTCTGCTTAGCATCTAATAGTCTTGCTTAGATCACCCTTGATGCAAAAACAAGAACAAAATTTTATGTCTACAGTACTATTCTGCCCATGAGAGACCATTTGTATAATGAACAATGTCCAATGGTGAAAACTCTGCACCTTCAACAACTTAAAATGCAGTTCTATTCATTCTTGAAGTGACAGGTGGACAACTGGAAAAAAGTGCTGACAACTTTGAGCACCAATGTCTCTGTCTGCAGTTTCATAGCTAAATTGTTAATTACATCCCTGTTCAACTACTTATATCATAACACACAGATCAAACAATACATATAGAGGTGTAATAGAATTCCTTGAATTTGACATCATGGATATAAATATGTTGGCCTCTTTTAGAAACAATCTCGCAACATCAAAGATATGCTCAATACTAATAAGGAAATAGGGAAAAATAAATAACAAAAATTCCACCTATATAAGCCAAGTATAATGGAAGTCATCATTTTATCTTAAGATCAAATGAAGTTAAGTCACAAAAAATAGCTGTCTCTTGGATTTTTTTGTTTTAGATCCAGTTTAAGGCCTCCAGCGGGAAGGTATTGAGGCTTCCAGAACTGTATCAAAATCACGTGGATTAGAAGCCATAACTAGAATGATTAAATTCAACACTTTTCAACACAGTGATGAACTCCCCCTGGACTGAAGATTCTGCATTCATTGTATAGTATATTTATGATCCTGTTAAGGCACTACAACAAAACCCCGTGATTAACGTCTCTTTTAGCTTCCTTTTTAGCATCCACTTTCACTTTTAGTGTATTTTTCATCATTTTTTGGACAAAGTGGACACTTTTCCATGGGATGGAGCTTTTAATGGCGTTATCTGCATCCCTTTTTAAAAGTTGGCACTATTTTGGACGCTAATTAGCATCCTTATTAATGTCCCAATTAGCGTCCCAATTAGCATCCCAATTAGCGTCCCTTTTTAAAAGTTGGTGTTATTTTGGACGCTAATTAGCATCCTAATTAGATTCTCAATTAGCATCCCCATTAGAATCTCAATTAGCGTTCTAATTAGCATCACAATTAGCATCCCAATTAGCGCCCCTTTTTAAAAGTTGGCGCTAATTTGGATGAAATTAACATCACAATTAACGTCCCAATTAGCATCACAATTATCATCCTAATTAGCATCCCAATTAACGTCCCAATTAGTGTCCATAAAAGCATCCCATATAACACCAAGAATTGCCTCCAAAAAAATGTCATGAATAGCATAGCACCATGTATTAATCCAGGGTTAGCGACAGGAATTGCGCCATGAATTTCGACAAGAAAAACATTCAACATAGCGCTAAGTATAGAGTTAGGAATTGCACCTAGAAAACATCCAACATAGAGGCGGGTATAGATCCAGGTATAGCACCTGGAATAATGCCATAATTTTTGAAAGAAACCGCGCTAGGAATTGCACTAGGTTTAGAGCTAGGAATTGTATTCAGAAAGCGTCTGACATAACGTCAGATAATTCAATGTCAATGTCAATGATCATGATTCATGTGATAGTAGTTTTGTATCTTTATTATCATAGTGGCACCTAAATGATCGTAATCATGACACTTATGGATCTTGATTAATCCTAATGAGGGGTAAATTACCTTAATGTCACCTAAATTGCTCTAATGGCATTTGAGTGTCCCCAACAACATTTGATAGACTTTAATGGCATATGCCCTAACAGCATGACAATGATGCATTACGATAATTATGGTGGAGCGTATGAATATGATTCGATAAGTATAAGACTATATCATCCATTCTTGTGAGGTAGTATGGCTCCTTGCTCATTATTACCGCAATTATATTGATGATGACATTGATGATGATTACGATTTTGACAATGATGTTGATTTATTGTATGATGATGATGACATTGTGGATGTGGATGTCAATGATGATTATACATGTGGTATCACTTTTGGATCCTAATTGATTCTAATAGCACCAAAATGTCTGTAACAACATTTAAACAACCCTATTATCATCGAAATGACTGTAACGACATATAATTGACCTTAACAATTACATGACATGAATCCTAAAGTCAATTAGTGATTAAAAACACTAATGGCATATGTGTGACCACAATGACAATGATGACGATGCTTTTGTTGATGCTGTACTTAATGCTGCTGATGATGATGATAATGAGGATGATGATGATGACAACGTCGATGTCCACAATGATGATACATGTCATAATACTTCTAGATACTGCAAAAATTGAGATATTGCAGTCAATAAAAAGTAATAGAAGTTGTGAGTTGTTGACCATAAAAATATTGTTAGCCATTGGGTTTTACATTAACTGATTTGGCCATTGGGTTTATTAGTTCCCCCACCCCCCTACACCCCCCTTGCAGAATGGTAGTACAATACCACCTATCATGGTGCTACCAAAATGTCACCCTACAAGGTTGTTTTGGACAACCCCCCCATCCATACCCTCAATTTTACCAAGAACATCCAAGGCACAAGAAGTGGATATCAATCTTAACACAAAATCTAACTTTCTTTGTACTCTTCAGGACATTTTGGTCTTGGTTTAAAATAGAATAATGCAACAAGCATTTCAATAATGCCCATAGTGTTACTTTGAAGAAGTGGATCAAATGTTTTTACATCTTTGGCCTTATAAGCGGACATCTCTCAAGGAAAAAAATAGTTAGCTACTCAAGTTTTATGGCATCGGTGGATTTTTCACTAAAGATTCAGAATTATTGGTTCAATTTTTGACGATTCTTTTGAGGATGTCAAATTTCTATTAAAGTTTAAAGCAGTTTCATTTGTTATGTGAAATTCCCTTGAACTGACATATTTGAGTATTATTTTGCATTCTACCTACCGTGAAGCCAGGCGATAGACTTTGATAGACTTTATCAGATATCTTTGTTGTGCGTTATGGAAAAGCTTAGATCACGAGATGTAGGAGTGTCTTTGGCTGTAGAGGAAACCCCAACATATCCACATTCTACGGATAAAAATCCATCGGCAAATTGCAAAACAGTCAGCGGTCATCGAAAGGGAGGTGGAGATCTTGGGACTCCCACCAGTGTTTTCATTACAAGAAGTGTCAGGAGAAGCGCGAGACTCAATGCTAGGGTAAATTCTGTACCGTTTGCTCCAGTAGTAATCTTGAGCAAGAGTGGCCTTCAATTGCAGTAGTAAACAATGGCGATGATGGAACCATGGTAGATCGACCAAATTATTCTATCAAGAAGAATAATGGGGTAAGTTCGAGGAGAGGCATGGGAAAAGGAAACGGAAGCAACAGAGGTTGAGGAAAAATAAAGGGTAAGAAAAATTTCTCTGACACGTAGAGAGGCATATTATTATGGTGTTTACATTTTTGTTTTCCTTTAACCTCTTTCGAAACATACCTGGTCTACAAGATTCTTCTCTTAGAATCATAATTGAATTGGTTGTCAATGTGGGCTCCAAAGTTTTGGTTTTCTTTATTCATATTAAGAATAAAGACACAAGGACAAAGGAGTGGGTTATAGAGAAAATGAATTGACATTAATATCCATATTCCAAAGATGTTCAGAAATTTAATTGGGTGGATAAACACATATGGACAAGAACAACATGTAAATAGTTGATATTTAAATTAAATTACCTATGTCAATGGAGGAGTAGTTTATTGGTGAGGTTGACGTTTATTTAGTGACAAACCATTCACCAGGGTTCCATTATAACTGTGGTCTACCCTTCCAATATAGCATGACCATAAAAAAATCCATCCATTACTTAGGAATGCATTTGACGACCCATTTAGCACATAAAAAGTTCATAATTTGACAAGAAATGACGATAACTTATACATTTAAAATACATATGTCTTCCCATACAATACTTTCCCATAAACCATATTTACATTTCCCCCATGAATCTGACCTCTTATGAGATTAGCATAAGGCCATTTTCAACTAATTTACATAGTTAACATTAAATTAGAGAACATAGGTATAATATATGCCCTATCCATCATAACAATGGTTGTCACGGCCTTTAATCCACATCTCATTTATCTCTTTGATAGCTAGGAGGTTCTTGTGATTTAGCATTGGATACAACTTTAAATACTTTTGTTGGGTGTGACCATCCATTTTGCAATGGTGATAGTGGTAGGGGTTCTTCCCATAGGGCGTTCACTATGTAGGAAATATATGTAGAGGTTCTTCCACATATGTGCAATGGTGATACTCTTTTTATTTTTCTCTTTCCCCTAGAGGATCCCCCACCGAATGAAATCACATCACATGCCTAGACTCATTTTCCCTCACATACTCATCCAACTACACAATGAGTGCATCCTATATGCCCTCTAGTCGAGGTAACACTCCATATGGGGATTACACATTCTCTGTTAAGTGACACATCTTTTTTCAATTATATTTGTGTTAACTTTGTCAATGTGTGTGCTGCGAAAAATCCTACACACATACAATGATCTTGTATATGTGTATTGAAAGTGGATGGCTCTTTACCATTAATCATTGTACACCTGTGAAGTGTAGTTTATGGAATTAAACGTTGGTTTTAAGTCCAAATATTTAGGCGATGTGAATTTTGGGGCATTTCTGACTCAGGTAGCTGCCATATTTATGGTAAGAACAATGTTGGAATTTAGCTATCAACAATGCTTTTAATGACATTTTATGCTTTTATTTTCCATCTTAAAACATTTTTCTTAAATGAATAGGATTCATTATTGCTCTTCTTAGTTTCAATTTACAAGAATTTTAGGATTTTGAATCACCATATAACCTGGCCTCCTAATCACTATGAATACACGACATGAGGAACCCTGTAGGACTGGCGGTTAGTTGGGGCCGTCCCATGAGATCCATCCCTTGACCATCTGTACATGATGCACAACCCAAAATATCTCGTAATGAAAAAAATTAATACACAATTCACCATCCCATTAATGAAAACATATTTGAATATTAAATTACAGTCTTTAACTGGGAGGGGGCTTCCACCCCTCCCTTAACGATCACCATTGATTAGCCTCATAGTTGTTAGATGGTCGACGATCATCCAGGGGGTTCTGATGATACTGAGCAAGGCCTAAGAAATGACCAAATCAAACCCTAGTTGCTCTTTCATTCCATTCTGTTCGACTAATAACGTTTAATATTGTGGAAAAAGAGAAACGTACTTAATCACAATGTTAAATTGTTGCAAAATATGTAATGCGCTTCATGTGGCATGCATTCTAAGCTAGCATAACCAAGATTAGGGCATCAAATATTTTTGTTCAACACTTGTCGTGAAACATACATGTATGTGATGGAGGGGCCTAAGTCAATTGAATCATTGCAACTCACTGCATGTTTGAGTCTCAACACTCTGCCTTTTAAATTGAACCAAAATACCAAAAGAAATTTATTAATGGCTAGATTTGAGAAAGTTCTAGGTGTGAGTAATTAAGGTCTTGTGGCTCTAAAATTTGTTGTGTTTTGTACCAGTTCACGATTTAGTGAATCGATAGTCACAAGTAGTAATTTAAGTTATTTAATGAAAACAATTAATATGTATAACCTCTATGTCGAAACCGTTTTCCATGTTGATGTAGGCCACCAGCCTCTTTATTGTCTTACCAAAAGGCATGATAATGAGGAAGACGACCTAAAATTATGGACTTCACCTTCAAATAATGCCTTGCAATCACATTGGTAAGGAATGATAAGAAGATCACAAGAATCCAACATGTCAAATCTCAGTTGATAGTGTTAATCAAAGACTTATATGGTAAATTTAATATAAGACTTACTTATAGTTGTCTCTTACTCTTTGCATCTTGACACATTTAATATTTTATGGTTGTCTTTGCGCCTTGACCCAATTCGTATTATAAGGTGGGGATGTGCATGCATAATAATCCTTAGTTATGACCATGAGAGGAGGATTTGAAGAGAAGAGGATCTAAAGACAAGTAATTTTTATATGTATTTTGGTAGCGTTGAGGACAAATGTTGTGAGAAACCACAAATGTTTGGAAGGATGGAGTGAGATTACATCACAATCATGCCACCCATCAAATTGACGGCTATTCTTGAGCCAACAATTGTTTTTTTAATTTTATTAATGACCATTGTTTCTCCAGATTGTTTTCCTAAAGAAACCTATTTATAGCAATGCATAAATCGACTTCTGCACAGTTTGTGATCCTAGCTACATGCCATTATTTGTATTTGCATGACATCGAGTGTTCTTTATAGTTGTCATGAGTCCATGATATTCATGCAATAAATGAAGTCTTGTAGAGGAGGACTTATCTAACTGGCCTTTTAAATTTCATTTTGATAAAAAAAGAGTGGACATTGGTAGCGATGTTCACATACGTAGTAGGCACAATTTTTTGAGCTCCTTTCGGGCCTAGTAGTAGACTAGTAGTTGTTATTTTTTGTTATAGTCGTAGTTGTTGAAAAAATTTCACACTTTAGATTGCAGCCCCAAGTCACTTAAGAGTCAGAGTCACATCTCGATGGCTAGTGCCTCGTAGTCATCAATGATAAATAGTCGTCTTGCACAACTAAGCAGTGAGTGCATGACATGAGTGAGTAAGTGATTATAATTTATCATATTTCCAATGTTATGAATGATGAGTTAAACTTTATATGGATAGGTAATTTCAAATGTTGCCCTTCTTTTGAAATGTTGATATAAATATAAATTACACCCTTCTTAATTGGAAGGTAAAATTTAGATTTTAATTTTTTTTTGAAAAACAATTTTAACTTTACACTTGCCCAAATCACGCATAAATTGTATATTATTATTACTCTAGTAAATTTGCTCTAAGTGACTCTTGTCGTACCACCATACTATTGATTAATCCAATGAATACTTGTTTACCCAATGCCATAAGAATTACACTGGAATTCCATCCTGAGATCCTTGTCACAAAAAGATGTCACAATTCTTGAGGGTACATATTCTCTTTTTAAGATAACTTACCCCTTTATTTATTTCGATCGACAGATGAGGTTAAAAAGTAATGGTAAGGATGTGAAATTGAGGAAACAAGTTTAACATTCTATTCAGTCCCTCCCTCGATCAATTACTCAGAGCATTGGTGAAACCTTTGGAAGGGTTGGGAAGGGTTCAATTTTGAACGCTGGGGCCCATACCATACAAACCTCCTCATTGAATTGCGATCATAAGGTTATCCTTGAGTTGTATGTGAACACGCGGGTGAGGCATGGGTTGAGATTTGATCAAAGCTCCACTTCCCTCCATCGAACATCGAACCTTAGAGCTATTGATGTTACCCTGCAAGATGGGCAGCTCACTGCAAAATTCGTTCCCAAAACCCTAAACCCCGAGGCCAAAAATGCATCAATCCTTCGAATGTCAGTCTACCCAGATGGCATCCTGATATTCAAGGTGGACAAGGACATGGAGAAGGATGAAAATAGGAAGTGATTCGATGCAGCCCACATCTTAGCAGAAGATCTAGAGGACAGGCGCCTCTGGCTACAGAGAATCGATGGCATCCCGAGATTCAAGGTGGACGAGGACATGGAGAAGGACGAAAATAGAAAGCGATTTGAGGTGCCCCACGTCTTGGTGGAAGATCTGGAGGACAGGCGCCTTTGGTTGTAGAGAATCAAGCATGAGAAGGATGGAGTTTCTTCCATTTATCTCATCACTGGCTATGAGGCTGTCATGCAGCATGATCCGCTGGAAATTCATAGATGAAATTCATTGGAAGGACAAACGATAGGGAAATCAATGTTTGGAGTTTTGATTTGTTTTCTTTGTGATGCTCTCTTATATGGTGTAGGAAACAATGCCCAGAGATGCTCTTCACTTTGGAGATGTTGAGGACCGTGATGTTCATAATGCTTATGGATATTTATTTCATATGGGTTTTGCTGATGGTCTTCTAAAATGAGGAGGTGGGAATGACAGGCCATTTGTTTTATCACGTCCCTTTTTTGCTGGAAGCTAGAGGCTTGGCATAGTTTGGACAGGAGACAATACAATAGATTGGGATTCAACTGCTGAAGAGGGGCCTTTAGTTGGAATATTGCAGAAGCAACTATTTGATATGTATGAAGATGTCCAACCTCGACAAATGGATGATGGATTTAATGGCAGTGATGAAGATATTGTGACTGGTTCGTGGTGGAGGCAAAGGAGATCTCACAGAAGAAAATCTAGATGATCCCCATGACATTCTCAATGGATTCCAGGATATTCTTTGAGCCAGAGCATATCCGCAACAAACCCCAATGATAGCAGGGATGGTGGAGATAGCCCATTGCTTGAAATAAAATAGTCTTCAATCGCTCATGGCATTTGGAAATTTTTATGTGTAAGGGTTTGGCTACTCACTTTGGATCATAACTTAGAGGCTATTATTTTGTATAGGTACATTTCATCGGAGTATGTACCAGTACAATACAGAGGTTTGAGCAGAGAAAATGACACAGAATTCTCTGCAACAGATGGGGGAGTTTTAGAGTTGTTCATCAAACCAGGGGTGTAACAGATTGTTGAGATCCCTGCTATAGAGGTGTGTTTTTGTTGTCTTTAATAATGAATGTGAAACACTAAAATAATTCAAGCCTTACAAAGAAAATAAGGACCAGGGTAACAAAATCATTGAATAAAACTTAGTTTACAGGTTTGCCTGGTGTAAAGGCCAAGAAAAAAGCACATGCATCATGGGCTTCAAAAACATATTCATAAAAGTGCTTGGATTATCCTCTTGTTGAATTTACACAGGTTGGATCCACACTGGTTTGATATAGGCCCGATATAACAATTTTGGGCTGGGAAGTCACCTATGGAGAAGAGTTTTTACCTAATGCAGAAGGTGGTTACACTGTTATCATACGGAAAGTGAAGAAAGTGGCCAACACCGAATTAAGTCATCAATGGCAATGGGACAAAGACTGGCCACATAATTTCAACAACAATAGGTGGTCAAAATGGGAATCCAAAATAGGTTTTTAAGAATCATAATGTTTTTAGTTCTGTTACACTCACATTTTCTAGATTAATGTATTGAAACGGTGCTTATCTTTGTTCTTCCAAAAGCTTAGGTGATTGTAAAAATATAGTTTTACATTGCTGTTGTGGATGGGCCCAATATTGTTTGCACAGTAGAGATGCTCAAATATTTTGTTTTGTCTTTTCTATTAAACTACATATGCCTACAGTAGTTGTTTACTAAATTCTGTATTTATATTTCTAGTGTAATTTATGGATAATGTGAATGACCAATTTAGTTGGGAACATAAACAACACCTATCTGTCTTTTTTCCTTTGGAAAAAACGTATTTATATTTCCAGAAAGAAAGTTAAATATATTCCTCTTACATAATACAAATATGGGTGAGGTATGGGATTTCAATGCACCTTCAACTCACATTTATTGTCCTTATGTGATCCAAATGCTACTTACCAAAAAAAATGCAATCTCTACTAATTCAAACAATGTAAAGACAAGCAAGTCCCACTCCTTATCGCACTCTATGGACACAAGGTAACACCTAGGTGGTTGATTTATTGCTTTGGTTTGGCACACTAAACCAAACAATAGCCATCGGATGGGATGACCTTTTTATACTAAAAAGAAATCATGGGAAGGAATCTATGTCTATAGGGCCCACCCAACCCCATGGGCTATTGCAAGTCCTACAAGAAGGATAGTGGTGAGGGAGGAAGAATGATTCATTCCCTCATGCATGTGATCCGCTTATGCATAGAAATATTTCATGTGATGAGAATTTCTTTCATACCTCATCCATGGGGCTAGATTGGTGATTAGAGTAGATGAAAAAGAGAAATACCCCCTCCCCTCAACCTGTTTAACTTCATCTTCAAGTGTTAGCACCTTAGAAATCAACACTTTTAGTCGCCATGAAGAGGGTGACCCAAATGTTGGGCAAATAAATCATGAGTAAAGATTGCTCTATGTCAATGTAGAAGAGTACAATAGGTGAGGGGTATAACCTCATCAAAAGGAATTTTTTTATTGGATTAGTATAAATTTTTATCGCCAGTGAGTGAATTCATAGGGAAACTCATCATGGGTAGAGGGAGGAACAAATTTCCCTTCTCCTTTTTGTTTTATAAACTACGATGTGATAGATTAAAAGGTTGTTGCAAGAAATTTCGTGAAAGAGAAAACTATTTATCATAAGTGTAATTTTCCAAGTACTCGACATTCTTGATTTGTGCTAAAGTAAGGTCTTTGAATATAATAGTTTCTAAGCATGAGACAACACCTTCTTGGCCTCGTCAATTTCAAGAAGTGTGCACAAAGTATTCATTATAGGAAAAAGATGAGGCATGGTTGAAGCATCAATGATGGCAATGAGTGCAATCATACAAACCTCAAGACTTATGAATGTTGATTGGTCATGTAGAGTGTGCATCAAATATATTAAAGCTACCATCATAGAGGGGTTATTGATTATGTTATTAGGATTAATGATGACATTATGTCTTTCCATATGTATTGTGTCTTGCTGAATCCTTAGAAGGGTGCAGTTTTGTCACTCGGAGGAGATTTTGGATTCATACCTTTGGGCTAAGTATGGTGGGGAATGAGGTCTCCCCATGGTGCCTTGGGATATTCGTACTATGGCTAAGGAAAAGGATTATCTTGGTTTGATTGATGTTGAAACTCAAGTTAACATCTTGGCTACTAAGAAAGTTGTTCGATGTGTGGAGGGCTCCTCTCCTTCGAAGGTTTTGATGGGGAACATGTTACTTATGACTTAGAATGTTGGTAAAGTTAAAGGTTAGACTGGTTTATGGCTATGGACTTATTTAGGGTTTCCTTCTTTCCCTTATATTATATATATAATTTTTTTCCTCTTCAAAATAGAGTGCCTCCAATTCACACAATTTCAAGGCATTACCTCTCATGAGCCACTAGATGGTGTTTTTTTTGCTACTACATGTGAAATGAAGGTGTAACCTTGAACTATGGATGTAATAACCACCCGCTAAAATTCATCTTTGAAATAAAGTGTCTATAATCCATGATATTTTGGGTGCTAGATCTCATATATATAAAATAAATAAATAAAAAACATATAGAAAATACTTAAAAATATAATAAAAGTAGTTCATTTGCATTTTGAAGAGTTTCAATTTTGGTGCTTGTTTATATGCTATGGCCGGATGCGAGAACAATTTGTTGTTGGATTTAGACCAGAGGGAGTAGCTGAAGGGGGCCAAGAAGAGGCAGTAAGTTCAAATTCGGATTTTGCAGTAGGCCCTAGCCATCACGAGGCCAAAGAATTTGACATCTCCATTTGGGAGATAACCCCCTTTGTGAGTTGGAATTGGAGCACAAGAAACGTGGTTACTGTATAGGAGGGATTAAAACGTAGAAGAGGCAAGGGGTACATTTCTATTGAGCCATTGATAGAGAAGCAACTGCTACAGAAGCTCGAACAAACCCTAGGTATGCAATATTCATCTTAAATTATTAGAAGTGGAAATAATTTTTTTTAATAATTTATTGATTGTCAAATATGGCTCTAGTTGGGGTTAGATCCTTTTAGATTTTTCTCAAAACCACCAGATTGGTCAAATAGGGCTCTCAAATTCCTTTCTTGGAAAGATTCACTGGTAGAATCTCTCTATTTTTAGAAACAAATACAGAAGTTTCTCTCTTTTTTCCAAATGAATGATGCAAAAGTTTCTCTGTTTTCCCTGGTACAAGACTTATATCAATACCTTGGCCTTGTTGTAGTGATTCTTACTCGAGTGGAATAGGACTGGAAAAAGTAAACATCTCGATGGCAAGTAGTTATTATGCTTAAAAAAAAATCCGACCAATGTATTCAAGTTTATATGGGGAACTTCTCTTATCCCTGTCCTATCAGTTGGCTTCAGTCAAACATATTGCGCATATTCAGATCCAACTGAAAGTGGATACGTAAAAATTGAGGTATGCAGGTATCATATAAAATGTGTAAGGACAATATAGAACTTATTTTGTAGTAAGTCCAGCTGCAATGACAAGTTCTGCAGGTTAGGTTTACTAGTAGGTCTTCTCCCTGGAAGAGATTGAATTACTTCTGCTGCACTACTAGAGAAAAAGGGTTGAAAGAAAGCTAATTATATAAGGCAGAGTGGGGCCTCTACTCTCTAGCAGTAGAATTTGAACTGGAGACACTTTGATTTCACTCTGGTAAAGACATGAAGCTAAAGAATGCTAAGAATCTTGCGGACCTTACCTTCTAGAAAATAGACTTTACTATACGCTACTCCTAGCAATGAAACCAATGATTATGACTCGGAGTAAATAACACCTCTGTAAATAAAGCAAAGCAAAATTCTTAGACCCACTTTAGTGTCACTGTTGTAATGAGTCTCGCACTGTTAGAGAGAGTATTTGTGCTTGGTTGTAAATCTTTCTGGTGCTAAAGAAAGACACCCATATGAGTGAGGTGCTCAATAGAAGAAGTCAACCGGTGTTGTGCTCACCATCCGCCGATCTATGTATCGCTGCTATGAATGAGGCAATATTTGTGAGATAATGTTTTTATCTACTGTTGCAAGTAGATACACCCTATGAAAAGTTGATTTTACGAACTTGTGTGTTGAGTGTGATTCCAGGTTACTCTTCTAGGTGTGTGATGCCTAAGAATGAGTGAAGGAATGCTGAAGATGTGTTGTATAATTCATGCTTGAGGATTGTTGTGTGAAAATACCTATGTGTAGACAGAGAAGCTTCCATTTTTTATTACTATGGTGACCGAGGCTGCTTGACACCTCTGATTGTTGTTGGCATGGCTATTAGAAGTGAGAAGTGGATAGGAACCCTGACCATCATAAATCAAATCGTTGTCAGTTGTGTAAATCATCGTTTAGTGTGTGGGTAGGAGAATTGCGGCCTGCCAAGCAAAGAACTACAATTATTTGCTTACTACGTTGAAGTCCAATTTTTTTCTATTTTTGTTGTTGTCGAAGAGAAAAGAAGAGTGTTGATTGTTGAAGGAATCACTTGTTGCTACATTGAATATCTTGTGAAAGGAGGTAAATATTTTTTTGAAAAATGGATTTTTTTCATGAGAATTGCTTTTATAGATCTCCTTGAACCTCTCTTTGAAGATCCCTTTCAAGATATTTATGGTAGCCATAGTTCCGTAAATGAGAAAGAAGAAGTTGAGGTTGTGAATCACGCGGTGGATGCTTATGCTTCTGTCCATGATGGTGAAGTAGATGAAACTGGATACTGTGAAGACCATTGTTTATTTCCACCTATTTCTCAAAGGCCTCAAGCCAACTTCTATTCTTATTGTTTCACTTCTATTCCTTTCTTTCATTACCCAAGAAAATAATCAATATTCTAAAAGTTTTACTAATCTGGGACTCTGATAATTCTATTAGTGTTGCAGAGAAAATGAATCATGGACATTTCTGTGCATCCTCAATTCTTCCATTTTCAGTATACCCTGCAATCGTGGCAGTCCATGAAACTACATCTTTTTTTGGCCATTCTCTGAAAAACTTTGGATGCATAATCTATTCTCCCATGTTTTGCATACATAGTAACAAGAACATTTCCAAACTAGCACATGCACTCAAGAAACTCAAGACACTCAAGAAGGTGAAATCATACAACTATATGTCTCCACTTTGCATTTCAATAACTAGTTTTAGGGCAACATCATTCTATCCACTCTGAGTGTATACTGGAATGATTGCATTCCAAGAAATCACATTTCTTTCAAGCATGTTCTCAAATAATTGTTTACATCATCCATTCTCTCATTTTGTGCATAGCTATTAACCATAACAAACCATGAAACGACATTCCATGCAACTTCGTGTTAAAAAATGTATGTGCATCGATCAAAGCCTTGCAATTGAAATACACATCAATGAGGGTAACTCACATTAAGATATTACTAAAATCTAATTTTGATCATGTGCCCATGGAATTGATTCTCTTGTTTGAGATCAACACGACTCACACATTCCTTTCTGACACACACATAGGTGGATTGAGTAAATACGCAAAGATTGGTGTTATAAATAATACGTTTCAATTAATGCTTTGGTGTATTTGGCATTGTTATCACCCAAATTCACATCCTTTAAGATAAACGCCTAACGCTTTATGTATGGTCTAGGTGTAACTAAGAGGGTGGCCAATGTCAGTGGTTGGAAATTTCTGCAATTAGAACCTTGTTGTACCATGCAATTTTCAACACTTGAATAAATATTTCCAGCTGAAATATCAGGTACAAATTCCAAAGAATTTGAAGCAAGAGATGGTTGGAAAATTCTGCAGTAAAAGACTTACTATAATACATCATTTCCAACCCCGTAAATATGTTTCCTTGCTGGATTTTTACTTATAAACAGATCAAATTTTAAGCGGTTTTGTGGTTGGAAAATTTCTTCTTTAATAACATCATAAAAAAACCCCGAATCATTAGAAAAAACAACATTAGATAGTGAAGAGCATGTCTAGAAATGACCCTGCAATTTCTGCTCCAAATTCATCCAAGAAGAGGAAGAACAATGCTAGCCCAAATCTTCCTCATTAGCACATATCAATGGCTGAAGATGACCACGAGGAAATTCTGAAGATGCCTTATCTATTTCTTCTTCTTGTGAAGGTCTTATTGCTTTCATCTTCTTGCTCCTCTTCATAGGAATGATTCAAATACTTAAGAAATGGTTTAGTAAAACCTGCATAAGATGAAATTCATCCCTTTCCCAAATAATGAAACCATTACTTAGCACTTCTAAATATCTAACAGACACCTTCATAACAACATTCTCATGTTCAATACCTAAATCTGAAAATAATCCCCCACTAATGAAACATGCTTGGATGGATTGTGAGTTCTAGAAGGATCACCATCAATTCTTTAAGAGGATTATTCCCAAAAATGGAAGGAATTTGATTGGGATATCCATGAATGTTTGGAAAATCCAAAGGAGCATATGCTATACTAAAAGCCATTGCTTCATACAACTCGTTGCAAAATATAGGGCTGCAATTAAATCTGAAAAATACCTCATGTGAAGTTGCTAAGATGAGCTTTAAATGCCTTCAAATAAGATGGATGCGATCACTTCTACACCCACCAAATGTCTTCAAAGAACTCTGCAAGGAACAAAGGATTCATCCTTTCATGGAGTCACCATGTGAGAACTAGATCTTCAAATATAGCACTCTCACAACATGTCATGAAGCATAGTGTTAAAAATATTTTGGGAAGTGGACTTTATCCCTAGAAATGATGCCAACATGTTATCACCCAAACTCACTCCCTTCAAGATAAAGTTAAGGAAACAACCCAACATTTTGTAGCATTCTAAATTGTAACAACAGCCACAAGGTCATCTCCAAGGAACTGAAATATCATTACAAAACTAACTATCCCATCTCGTATTGATGCTTTCATTGCCAAATATTTCATCATGGATCAACATCTTGATCAGATTCTATAGGCCTCAGTACTACCATAAATGATCACCTAATATGTTCCATAAAGTACTAAATGTTAAATTTTTAACATGGATTTGAATTTGTTAGTAGTAACAAACTTTTCAAAAATTGCAGACTTTAAGAGTATAAAGCTAAGATTATAGCAGCAGTAGATGAACTGTAAACAAGAAGAAACAATCACTCACAAGTACACAAATTTTTACCCTGGGGAAAACCTTTTCAAGGAATAAAAACCCCAGCAATGGAAATGTTTCTTAGTATGAGATGATTGAGTTTGTACACGAGTAGATAAGGAATGGATTATTACATCAATTTGAATTTTCCATTAGGGAATACCAAAAGAATCCAATAGATGAACACTTTGTAAGATGACCACTGTCATCAAGCCCTAACCATGCCCATGTTTACACTGAGACTTACTGTTGACCAAAGCAATGGGAAATCTGTTACTATTGTGTACTATGTTGAGGTTGCTGTTGACTGCTATAAGTTCCTAACAGGTTCGATGGCTGAATATAATAAATATATTTCCTTGATTGTACCATTGTGGAAGCTACACATAACAAATATATTTCTTGGTTCTGTGTGGTACTTGCTCTGAATCTTTGTTGAGTAAGACGGGGAAGATTGACTGGATTAGAATAGACAATCACAAATTAGATCTGGGTATTTTTCAAATGCTAATAGATTTTCTAGGCCATTTATTGGAAATTTGTGAAATTGCAGCTCATAAAGGTATGCACGTATTTTGATTTTGTATAAATCTGTTATTTTACTTTTTATTTTTTGATAGGTTGATACTTTTCAAGGTTTCTTAGAACTCGGTTTTCTTTCTACATTGTCTTGAACTGGCTGGCAGAGGTGAACTTGACCTTTATCTAGCATGGTAATCAATGATGTTTGTGTTGTGTAGAGGTCGTCTCAAACTGATAGAACTTAAACTATGCATAGATTTATTCTTCATATAACTGGTGGGCTACTTCAAATTTCATGAGTTTTCTTTGAATCATTTTTATCCATCATTTACTTATGGTAGCTTAAAAATATCTCTCTGTCCCTCCACCCCACCCCCCCCAACCTCTAAATTTGATGAAGTTGTTGAGAATTGGGATACCTTCCCTCCCATTGTCTTAAAAAGGCTTGTGGAGGTGAAATTGCTCTTGTTCAACTTGGTGATCTTTGATGCTTGTGTTGTCTGGAGTCTAGACTCCATCATTTGCTACACTGACATAGATGCACCTTGGTTGGAAAGGTGTGTGAGGGATCAGGGCATATAAATATCCTATTGGAGAAGATGATAAATGCTATTAATGCAAAAGAGCAGGACCTAGAGGAAATATTCTATCATGATAAGTGGGAAATAGTTATTGAAAGATAGAAGGAGATCATAAATTTGTTGCATCTACATATTTTGACATCTACATTGAATTCTAGGTTAAATCATGCTGATATGATTTTATTTCCAGGAAGAAAAGTATCAAACAAAGACAAGAAGTAAATTGTAGTTGGAGACAAGAAAGCCTTGATGAGCATGCTTTAAAATTCGAGAGTTACCATGGAAGTCTGCTAGAAATTTCTGCACTCTTATCTTTAAAACTTAGGGCATGTATGTGGATGTGGATACTATAGATGGAAAAATCATGAAGCTGATTGAATGGGGTGATCTTGAGACTTTAGCTATTAGGCTTCTTTTCACAGGTGATCGTTTCGTTATCAATTGAGAGGAAGTGGAATATTTATTGCTTCATTCATGCAATGCACTGGATTGGAATCAAAGTAGGCCAAGGAGTTTGTATTTGTTCATAACTTCATTCCAACCTCCACCTTTTATTACATAAGAGAGTAAATTATAGGAAGGGGTCTACTAGGATGGGTGTGTTGAACCAAAATTACTTGAGTTGCATGTCTTTGATTGCACTCAGCTTAATTTGGTAAAATAGTAAATGGTAACATAAGCTTCTATTGGTGGAGTATACACATATGGATCTACCTCATCCTTCTACATCTCTTCTCACTAGAAGATATTAACAATGTGGAACTTCAATACTCATATGAAGATAATGAATTTATTACATGATATTTTGAATGAGTGATAATATGCTGTGATATATAATATGTAAAGTGACAAGACTTATTGTTCTCATATCTGTACATATATCTATCCATATCCTGGTAACTTTAGCTTCTCACTGATAACTAGATGAAGTATCACAGCTGACTTCTGTTAAGTATTTGATTACTAACAATATATTAAGTCAGACCAACCTAAGCTTCTTGTTGGTTTTTCTTAAACTTTGCGCTCGTTTCCTTTATATCCAAATGAGGGCATAAAATACGCTCTACCGGATGAAATGATTTTTATTGCATTTGTTTTATGGGAATGACCCATCTTTTGAAGGATACAACCTGGAAAAGTTCCAAGAAAATGACAAGAAATGGACACCAACAAACCGTTCCTAGGGAGTTCTTGGAATGGTCAATATTTTAGAAATGGTACTAGTCTTTTCTCCAAACTTTCTTTTTGATCCCTTTGATCCCTTCATCATAATGAGTACCATTATCCACTTGATGTAGTTCAGCCACATTACTCTTTTGTACTTGCCATTTTTTATGTTCAGGAAGATATTGTAGATTCTTAGTGTATGTTGTTTCCACTGAAAATTCCTTCCATAATACCTTCAACCCCCACTCCCCAACATATTTAGTGAGTGGTCTATTCCTGTTGCACCTTACAAATATTTAAGGACATTGGAATTAAGTTTCCTTATAGAACTCATGCTATCTCCCAGATGCATTTCTGTAGTTAATTCTCAATTCTCATGCTTTTAAATGCTTGAATCGACAATTCACAATTCATTGCAATGATATAAAATCTGTTTCAAGGCACACTCTCTTTGTTTTCACTCTTGTTTCCCCACTCTATTAGAACTAATATTATGCAGGTAACTATGTTGGTACATAAGTTATAACTTATCTCGTGTGTAATCACATGCATCTAGGACCAACAGTAGAATTGTATGTATACTAGAATAAGGTGCAAGATATTACATGTTTGTAACCAGGCTGTCATAATTTGTCTGCTATCTATACTGGTGAAACATTGCTTTTTTCTCTGGTGATTTTCATGTACTAATGTGTATTGCTGATCATATGGCTTATCAGGTCATGATATAACCAGAATTCCCAAGCTACATAATTTTAGGTAACCAAATTGGTACTTTTACATTGTCATCTTCTGATACATGCAACACTGTTGATGTTGACAAGTGTCATTTCTGGTATTACAAAATCCTCTTTCTCCATTTCCTTGGTCAACCATTAGATACTCAAAGTTGTGTATTGATCCTTTTTACCATTATAGAGGACTCTGTAAGTTAGGTTCCCAAATTATTAAAAGGGTTCTAGCTCAATGGAAGAGCACCTGCATTACAAGCAGGAGGTTGGTGGTTTGATTCCTCCATGCCCTAATGATATTATAATATCGGTTAAATACTAAAAAAGACTAAATTAGTGACCAAAACATGAGAGACGTGAAACTAGGCATTAAAAAGGATGCAACACATGGCGCTAATGATGAAGCCAAACATGGCGTTGATATGGTAGCAAAATAAGACGTTACTTTGGATGCAAAACATGGTGCTACATAGGAAGAAAAATATGGTGCAATAATAGAAGAAATATTTGGCATCATTTTGGTAGAAAAACACGATGCAAAAATTGGTGCAAATTTGGAAGCGAAAATTGACACATATTTGGAAGTAAAATATGGTGGAAAATGGGATGCTAAAGTGGTAGCTAAAATGGATGCAATATTGGATGCTAATTTGGATGCTAACATGGTGCTATTAAGGATGCAAATATGGCGCTAACAAGGGTGTCATTTAAGAAGCAAAAGTGGACACTCGCTAGGAAGCAAAGTAGGACATTATTTAGGAAGCAAACCTTGGCGTTGTTTAGGGAGCAAAGTTGGACGCTATTCTGGAAGCAAACCATGATGTTGTTTAGGAAGCAAAGTTGGACGTTGTTCTAGAAGAAAAAAAAGAGACGCTATTTTGGACGTCATAAAGGATGCTATTTAGGAAGAAAAAAAAGACATTTTTTGAGACGCTTTAATATTTGTCCATGACATGTCCCATTTAACGTCTAGTTTGACCACTGAATGTAAAAAAAATTACACAAAAAAGAGACGCTAAATGGGACGCTAATTCCAGGATTTGTTGTAGTGAGGTTTCTAATAAGAGGGTATTACAGATTTCAATTTTCAAAAGTTGTCTAAATACCATAAGCCAAATAAGAACTTAAGCCATAACTGGCATGGAAAGCTTCAACAATTGTTGGAACAATGAATCAATCATGTAATGGAGTTCATATTCTAGATGACTATAAAAAAGACATAATTTCTCCTTTCCAATATATCTTTGAAGGAAATGAGAAACCATGTTTCCTTCCAAAAACTTGAACGATAAGTGAACCTCTTTCCAATAATTCAGTCACTAGACATGCAACTTAAGTTCACCTCAAGGATCAAACATCCAACAAATTTGAGTCCTTTTACCATCTAGAATAAATCCAAAAGTCAATGCAAAAAATGGCCAGCTTTCATGCCATACCGAACAACTCACATCAACAAATGTGACAAGTGACCTTGTTTCTCTAGCTAGCTAAAGTTCCAAAAGGTACTAAGACATACAAATTAATTCAGTCCCCAGACAATATAATTCATAAAATTTCGTTGATTATTCATTCTTTTCGGGTGTTTCATAAATTGTTAAGGCAATTGCCTTGCAAAGCCATATTTTGGATACAAAGAAAAACTGCAAACACACCACTTCAGAAGGAAAGGGAGGATTTGAAGATGATTTAAATGTAGCTTAAACATCAAAGAAGGCTCAGAGAAAATGAACAATGAGATTATGTTATTTCTACAGAGTGCAGATATTTTTCGTAATTTTTGATGTTCTCCCTTGCTACTAACATTACTAGATCCCATACCATTACATAGATGAAGATTTAAAACCAAAATTGAAATAAAATTACAATAATCGATGTACAAACATCAACAGATTCTGATGTATGAAGCCAATATTTTAGACCATTTAATGCAGCCTGCAAAGAGAGGACAAAAAAATCTAGCCATGATACAAATCATCAACTATGAAGAAATGTATCTATGAATAAACCTAGACAATAGAATATCATTACAAAGTTGAAGGAATAAATACATTACCATAGGAAATTAATAAGTATACTCAAGTACTGAATGGATCAAATGGTCAAGTCATAAGAGTCAAGACTCAAGTAAAAAGTTGTGAAGAGTCCTTAGGATTCCCATTTCTCCTCTTGCCACCATATCAAGTTATTCTTAGTTTTATGCCCAAAAGATGTCTCTCCCAACAAAAATGGCACATATAAAGAAAATAGCGCCATAAGCTGACATATTGCATGTTTGTAAACAATGGCACATATTGTACAAGGTTCTTCCTTTATTTAATGGGCCATCCTTCAAAATATATGGTCAAAACAATGAAGGGAAAGAAAAAAAACCATACACATAAACGCGATTATGTTTCTTCCCATTGTTTGCGTCCCAAAATTGTTGTTTGTAAAAAATGATAATGTGCTTTTGGTGCGTATTTGCCATAAAATTGTGAGCCAAAGTTGTGGTTGAGCTCATATTTCGCATAAAAATGTCTGTTTTGATTGGCAACTCTAGTCCTACACACCACTTTTCCCTCCCCACGAGATCAGAAGAGCATGGAACAAGCCACTTATTATTTATTTCTCTACAATTTACATGGTACAGTAGTTGTAGGTCACAACAGCCATTGGTATTAATACTTTGTTCTTTATAGACTTCGTATGTTACTATAGTTATGGTTCCATGATGGTTGGAAACAAAGACAGCTTGTTTGTGGTTGTGTTTGAATTTGTGACAGTGGAATTTGAAAAAAAATTGCTATGGAAAAAATATTTGATAAAATACAACATTGAGTTTGAGAATTAAATGTGAATACACACATACATACATATATGTATGTATGTATGTATATAACACTTACAAACACAACTTAAGGTGTTATCTAAACTGGTAGTCGCCAATGTTGTTGGGCATTTGGCTAGTTCCTTGCCAGTAGTTGCTCGGATCCAAACCCCTTGTGTTAGCCACACAAGTCTACGTCGACGGGATTACGTGGGATGTTAGGGTTTATTCCATAGGACTGAGCCAAGATATGATATTGACATCATCCCAAGGTAGGTCACTTCACTCAAAAATTCAAAGCAAGGAAGCCTATTCTAATACAAAATTGAGGCCAATCCAGTCCATACCCTCATTCTCTCCAGATCAGATTTGAAATAAACTTTCCCATTCTTTATACCCCTTTGGGGCATCATTACTAGTCTTCTCACCCATCATTGTAATTAATGTCTTGACCTCATGCATCTATCTTGAAATTTCCAATACAACCCCAAAGGTTATCTGTCACACTGTTTGGGGAAATATCTAGAAAAAGCAATACACATTCCACCCCCTCCTGACCATCTTGATAAAACTGCTCCAATATCTTCACTTGATCATTCTCCTATTGCATAGATTGACATCCCCTCAGTCCAGACTACACAAAGGTTGTTGAAAAAATCTAGAAAGAGAAAGCCTAAATGTGTTAAGAGATCAGTGGGAAAATACGAAGGCAGTAATAGATCCAAGTTTGTATAGAGAAAAGGTAATCCTCTATATAGATCTAGCCATCATTGCTCGAGTCCATGCAAGAAGATACAATGAGCCAGATCTAATAAAATGGGTCAAGTAAACATGAGATCATCATGTGGGTTATACACCAAATGTGCACATCGGGGCACATGGTTATAATACATTTGTTTCAACTCAACAGAGGATGGACAAAAAATCACAATGGGGGAGGACAATGGTTTTGGGCTAATGCATCTATCACTATTTTTAGATGGCATGCTGGATTTGATACCATTAGAGATCAAATCCACACTCTAACACTATTGGTGAAAATGCCATGCTTGCCAATAGAGTTCTAGGAGCCTCAAATTTTCAAAATCATTAGACTCTAGTATTGTGATCTATCTAAAAACCAACCCAGATACAACAAAAAGAAAGAATACGATGGTTGCTATAAAATGTGTGGAGATGGACATATCACAAGGTCTCCCATATGTGATACTAATAGAAGCAGGGGAAAAATTTCATGCAAACCATGGACTACAAGAAATGTCCCCTTTATATGCACATTGTCACTGACACGACCATCTAAAGATTTCATGTCCATACAATAAGAATACAAATATGGGGGAGGAATCCAACTGGTAATGGGTCCTTCAGACTTTGGAGCAAAAAATCTTTAGGCAAAAGAAGGGAAAGGAAGATGGAAAATGGATCAAGAACCCACAGGGTCAGAGAGTTTGAAGAGATCCTAGAAAAGGGTGGGCACATAAATTAAAGAGGAAAACATAAAACTTGATGAGTGCATTTCTTTTCAAGGTCTCCTTATACAATGATATACATCTTAAGTTGGAGGAGACAATGGGATTGAAACAACCTGACCCACATGCACTGAAAGAAGTTATTCATTTTGAAGCACCAGTGGGATGCCTAATTTTGGTCAAACTAGTAGCACCATGTCAATGGAATGTACATCAAGGATATAAATAACAAGGTCACAAGCTCGTGAATATCAACAATAGGCAGGAGGACTTGACCCAGTAGCAGAAACCAATCCTACTATAGCTAGCTGAAGATGCATGCACCCTTTTACCACATGCAAAATGAAACACTAAATGAGTACTATCAAGTTGACAACTCTATCCCTCGAGTCCTTAGCAGAGCAACCCCAAAAGGGTGTCATGATGAACATTCTCTCACAATGTAAGGGGTTCAGAGACTGCCTCTAAGCAAAAAGTCCTAAATATGTTGGTTCTAAAAAACAATCCAAGTATACTATCATTGCAGGAAACTATGTGCACTTATTTTGATGCTAAAACATCTATAAGGGAATACTTGTCGGAATGGACTTTTATGGTAGTGATTTTGGTGGGAAAATTGGGTGGTCTAGCAGTGGGATAGAACTCCACTTTCGTCCTGCTTTCATCGGTTTGTACTTGGAATACATCCAAGCAACCCTCTATTCAAAAGCAATGAATATTGATGTTGATTTTATCAACATCTATGAGCCATCACAAAATAGGAAGGAGTTTTGGATAGACCTAGAGAAATTTGGTATCTTAATATGTCCCATCTCATATGAAGGGTGATACTTCAATTTACTATTCATCATTCAAAAATTTGGGGAGCACAAGCTAGAACTGATGCTATCATAGAACAATATACATTGGTGGATACCAAACATTTGGTAACATAACCAACACATATAAACAACAAAACTGTCAATCAGGGCACACCAAAGAGGAAAGATAGTTTTCTGTTGAATCACGTATCATGTGAATTAACATTTACAAGGTCTCAACCCAAAAAGAGGTTACATTGGACCACAATCTTATTCTACGAGCAATGTCCTTGTGGGGAGTGAATCATCCTTCCCCCTTTAATTCAATCCCCATTGGCTCACATATGAGAATTTCAAGGAGTTAATAAAGGGAATTTGGGTCAAGTTGTCACTTGTCACCAATCCAAGAGGAAAAAACAATGATCAGTTTTGAGAGGAATCTCATACAAGAAAGAAAACTAACCTAGGAATGGTCAAAGGCCACCTTTCAACAGGCAGATAGGGATCTCTTAAATGTGGAAGAAAGAATTATTGACATGTATGAAAATCATATCATAGAGAGGGTTTTATAAGAGAAGCTTTATAGGAATTGGACTCACTTGAAAAGGAAAAGGCTTGGTTATTGGCTTGGTAGGAAGCAAAATGGAATATGAAGAATAAAGTAACATGGTTATTGGAGGGGGATGATAATACCAAGTACTTTGATGGACAAGCCATGGTTCATATAACTAGCAAAACCCTATGGAAAATATTAATGATTCCAGAACAAAATCTCCTGATTTTGTCTCCATTTCTCAAGCAACAATGATCCATTAAAAAAGGTTCACACTCAACTCCCTAGAAAAAATATCAAAGATATAATGGTGATTGTCTCCTCCTTCAATGGTTGGTTAAATGATCAAAAAAAGGTAGCACTGATGGAGCCTGTAACAAAGGAGAAATTGATCAAAACTTTGCAATCATTTTAGTCAGACAAGGCTCTAGGACCAGATGGTTGGATAGTGGAATTTTATCTTGGGTTTTGGGATAGTTAAAATTCATGCCCCTTTGAATAATCATTTTATAGCAAATATTTCAAAGTATAGGAACCCTTCTTGTTTTGAACACTATCAACCTATTTCACTCCACAACTTCATATATAAGATAATATTGAATATTATTGTTGCATGCCTAAAGCTTATCCTGTTTGCTCAGATCTCACATGAACAGTTAGGGTTTCTTAACAATAGACACATTCATGGTGCCATAAGAACAACACATGAGGATTTACATAGCATCAAAAGCAATGCTCAATTTTCTTTCACTTTAAATATTGATCTCTCAAAGGAATTCAATTGACCAAATTGGCTATACCTAACTCATTCTCACCCAAGTAGCTTTTACCTCAACTTTCATAAATTGGATTGAGGACTATTACCAATAGATATTAGAATGTGAGTGTAATACTGTAGCCTTTCTATATTTTGTTGTGCTCAGTCAATTCAAGACAATCAATTCTAGGGAGGATAGGTAAACCCCATGGCCAACAAGATACCATTGGGTAGTGTTACAGAGAGAAACTTCCTATGGCTTGGGGTGTATTGCAACAGACATATTTGACACTAGAAATCAATCTTTCCCAATATGCAAGAGAAACCAAACATCTAACAATAAGGGATATCAGATCATACCTTGTTTCGGCCGGTTGAAGTAGATCCCCGTTGAGCTTTCCAATTCATGCTTGTATTAGCAATTCGCTCTCAACAACAGCAAAAAAGACAAGCATGCTATATAATAGTGTGTTATACCTACTCTAGCATATATATTCAATGATGCATAAACAATTAAACACATCCACGGATTCGATATTCATATTTAATTGCACATAATTGGACAGGAAAATATATTTCTATTAATAAAATCAGAGATTACAATAGTGACAACCTCTGTCGGCACATCTACGAACCGGAGAAACCGAGTCCTTCACCTGGGCCTCCACCACCTCAACCCTCCATCTCTCGATAGCAAGCTCACAAGCAAAGGAAAGCTTGGGAAGAACACAAAGTGCTCCAAAGGGATGTAGAATCAAGTATATGCAAACTGTGGCAACAATGGACTATAGTTTACTTTCTCTTCAATTCCTCCTCTTCAATGTATCCAAGGGGTTCCTCATATAGCACTCCAATGGTGTAATGGAGGGTCAAATCCGAGCGATCTCAAGGCATATGGAAGGCCAAGAGTCAAGTGGTTCAGACTCACATGAAGGAAAATTCCAAAAGTATTTGGATTTATGCACACATCCCGATGTACACGGGTTTGAGGTCCAAATTCATGTGTACACGCGATTATGGGTTAAAAAGTCACATACAACAATAAACAGGTGTTTTTTAGGGATGATCTTGGGATATCAAAGGATAATATGAGTCCATGGGGTCTAAAGAGTCTGCAGAGGGACATGGAAGGCCATAAATATGTGATCAATCATCTATGGTAAAATAAGCTATAACAGATGCCCCCTAATGTGTGAGGTCAGAGGGGTAACATGATGGCCGGAATACATTATAAAATCCATCCCAGAAGTGGAGTAATGAAGACCCAGGTGGAAGAACCAACCACTCATCAGTTGAATACAATAATCAATCTTTGCATATGACTGCAAATATAGCAGTCCCGTATACATAAGAGTACAATGGCCATGAATATGCATGATATACAAAATGTGACATGTGTGGTCATCACCACGTACCATATATAATAGATCAAAATCTCCAAAGTGGATGAAGATATACAACGGATCAAGGTCTCCATAATGGCTGAAGATATACAATGGATCAAGATCTTCATAGCAACTGAAGATATGTGATATTCACTGGAATCAAATCATGAGAGCTGAAATCTCATGAACACTGGAATGATCAAGGAGGTAGCATATATGGAATGCTACCAATCTGGAAGGTCTTCTACATGAACCGTTACGAGTACATGTCCTACTATGTGAATAGATGTGTCGAGTTTGAACATAATAGTCCGTCGTTTGATTACCGGTCATTGATGTATACTGTTAACATACACAAGATCACCCATCGATAATGAAAACGGGAATCAAGGTACTAGAGTGCAATCTAACAAGTGTGAATAGATGTGTTGAGGTTGAAAACTTGGAAGAATCCATCGATCGGGGGACATTGATGTATTCCCAAAACTGTTGATGGCAAGAGAACCTACCACTGATGACTGTAAGTCTCAAGACACTCAAATGAATCTAGACTCCTATTCCAGAATAAATGATCTCATGTTGATGGAATGGAATCCGCTGGAAGGAGGGAATTAAGGCATACCCCATAAACCAACACAAGGTACTCAACAACGCTGTATAATGTGGAAGAACATGATGTGCATGAACTGGTAACAGTACCGGGAATGGTCGACATGCAAAGTCAAGATAATTGAGGAATGGCCAACTCAAGCTTCAAATTCCTTCGAACAAGAGCATAAAGGCGAATGGTGACTGAAGGTAGGCATCATAGACTTGATATGCAAACTGGGACATCTCTGTGACACAGGAGGCATCAACAAAGGCTCCATAGGGACTGGAAGCTTAACCAGTCGGTGGAGATAAACTCAGAGTAACGAGTACATCTCCTAAGTTCAAACTAATAACCCAAACAATGGATGTGATATACAGTGCTTTGTTCGAAGGCGACATGACTCAACTATTGCCAAAGATAACATCTTTTCCTGTCCGGATTTTTGGTTTTTTTTTTTGTGGACTTTTTCAGATATTTTGAAAAGCTTGAAAAATAATAGAAGTGCTTTATAGTACAAATCTAGGAGGAGACGAGTGTCAGGGAAACAAGCAAACTAATTCCAAGCAGTGGAACATGCCTATGCTCAATGCACATATATATGTGTAGGATAACGACACTCGGGGGAAGGTCTCCTCCCGGTAAAAGGGATGATCAAGCTGCAAAAGATATGTAAAAAGGACCTGCTTGGCTAGACACGAGACAAGCTCGGGCTATATGGATAATAACTCAAAGTCAAGGAGCCGACATAAAGCTCAAGAATGCAAAAAAACTCATGAAAATGCAATTACAACTTGATATATACAAGGGAGTCCCAAGGGAAATGGCCAGCATAAAGTTCAAGAGGAGTTTGAAGCTCTTGCTCAAAGACATGGCGGGACTAAAAGGACTCCCATAAGCTAAAGGAGAAATGTCAACATGGGCACCAAATATAATATGGGATCTAACTAGGGTGCCCATGTATTGGAAAGCTCTACCATTCGCATAATGTCACTTTTAAAAGCGGCATGAAGGTTTTGTGACAAGATGGAATGGGTTCGTACCTAGGGTTAATATGAAACAATCATAAGGTCATGCAAAATGCAGGCGGATGTGAAATCCTAACCTATATTCCAGTTTAGACATGATACCTGTAATAGACACGAACGGGTCGAAGTATTAGTCAAACTGCACTCAAAACGAGCTCCTACAACATCATATTAGTCCAAACGGTCCAAAATGGTTAGAAACGGTAAAAAACTATAGGAGGTGGGTTAAAATTTCAAATTTTTTTCTATAAAATATTGAAAAATTAAAAATTTTCATACCATTTGAATTTTTTACCCACCATAGTGCATTTGGGTCCAGAAATTCAGAAGTGAATTCCGGGAGCATCATCCAGCAGAATCACTCCGCGTTTGATCCAGGTAAATTCTCTTGCCCCTCCCTTTCATTTTCATGTAAAAATTTTAAATTTTCACGGTCAAATTATTTTTTTAGGCCACCCCAAAATATGCTTTTCGGCCCACGTGGAAATCGGGTCTTTTTCTGCGTATAGGGATGGGTATACGCAGAAAATACCACGATACCCACGTACATGCGTGGATGTTCTCAAAACAGTCGCATATAGGGCCACAAATGTGATTTTCAAAGTGAAATACCAATGAAACTAAAAATGTTTTGTGCAGGATGGTGCTAGAATGGAGAGAGAGTGAACATGGTGATGTTGAAGAGGCAGTAAAAGGAGATATAATGGCTCAACAAACGCTGAGGGCTTGTGGGTTGTATAAATTTTGGCACCTTGGCAGCTTAAGAGCCAAGCCAAGACTACTCTTGCTGCTAGTAGACTAATGGGATCTAGATTTTGGGACCTTTTAGATAGATGGGATGTCACTCAGCATTGAGGTTGAGGACATATATTTGATCACAGGTTTTTCCCAGAGAGGGGAGATGGTGAACCTCCGATCCCGTGGGATAGGAAGCATGCTGACTATAGAGGAGTACATAGCTATGTATTGCCTTCCCGATACTAAGAAGGTTGGGAGTCAAATCCCGACAAACGCAGTGCAGAACATGGGGCTGAAAGCCATGCTGTTGGCATTGGGCAGAGTCGTAGGGTTGGTATCACTCCACCAGCCCTCAAGGCCAATGATGTTCTATGTAGTAGAGTGCACACGACCCATGATATATGACTGGAGTACTTTGCTGCTAAGCAACATGAAGCAACAACTCAGTGACTGCAAGATGGGAAGGGTACAAAACTTTGGGTTCGGTAGCATACTGAGTGCATTATTTTTTGAGAGGGTACTGGGGCTAAGCCTTAGAGTTGACATCGCTCCTCATGGAGTTAGGGATCTGGTTCAACATCGCTGGGCCAATGTCATGTAGATACTGGGAAGGGGAAGGGTATCCAACCCCTACCCAATAGACTTCTTCCTCTGGTGGTGGAGACAGATCGTCACCATAAACGACTACCCCTATGCAGGGATAGACTTCCATGGAGATCCGAATATGCCCCTACCACCAGGATCAACATATGGAGACATAGGTAACGAACCCCAACTCACTTTTATTTTTTGAGTTATTAATTAATTTTTTTGTATTTTTTGATATATGAAATCAAAAGACATGTTTTTGGTGTGACGAAACACAATGAAACTCTGTCATGTACATGCAGATGTGGGGCCACGATGGCCATAAGTATTTCCTCGTCATCGACGGAGGGGAAGAGGTGATGAGATCATGGGTGTGGATGCGGGGCGGACACTCCAAAGCATCCACACAAACTTTGTTCGCTTGAAACAGAGGGTTCCCATGGCACAAATCGAATACTTTCCTGAGGCTATGCAGTGCCAGGTGGTTGGAGTACCACGTGCACTTGTTCGATTATTTCGTCGGCTAGCTAGAGCTGTGATGTGCTACCATGGTCAGCACCCTCCTCCACCTTATTCTTAGAGACCTAGGTGTATATTTTGTATGACCGTGTAGTATATTTTGGTGGCTCGGAAGCCTCAATTTTGTATATGACACTTATGTATTATGACGTCACCTTTTTGGAATTAATGAAAAATATTTATGATGATTGATTTTATTCTATTTACATGTGTAAAATGTGTTTGTGAAATGCTTATGGTCTGTGAAAAAAATGCTAATCTAGTACATAGTTAGAATATGAATCAACAAATTGATTAAAATTTCTTGGAACATGAATGTATGTGTGGAAATTGAACCCAAGTGATAGAACAATTGCACTCACAAAATTGCTAATCAAACATGCAAATTTACACACAAAGGAGACTGAAATTGGAGCATAACACTAATCTGTATTGAATAAGTGTACAATATCCTACCATATGAAGTCATATGCTGCTGCAATATATTATTACATGATAGATTTGAATGCATAAGGATGCCGTTCGAAATAGTCAAAAGTAGGCTTACTAAATCTAGTCAAATCCTGCATAGGTGCATAAAGCAGTTTCGAAATCTACCTAGAGGCTCACGAATTGGCAAAGTCAAGTAGGAAAGTTAATAAGTGATGGAAAGACAATTCATACATGCTTTTATTAGGAGAAAAGAATGGAGGATGATGAGGGAAAAAAACAAGTCAACTACACTTAGTCTTACTTTCCCTTTTCCATAAATCTCAATAAAGCAGGCAACTTAGCAGAAAAAACAGATATGAGCTGGGGAGGATCTGGAATAGAGTAGATATGCTAAATATGGATTCTAGGAGTTTTCCCAAGCATTCCATGACTCAGTTTTAGCAATTTTGACTTCTAGGACATGTGGAAGACAACTTGCATAGAGTGGAATATTGGAAACTAGGAAAATAAGACAAAAATTGATTAATCAATGTCTAAGGTAGCTAACTATGGGTTGATTATTCTAACACCCCCCCTTAAGCTTGAATTTATGAGTAAATATCAGAAAAATATAGGGCCTAGCAACAAGGCTTAGTCACCCTTTACATACTGCATGTCCATTTAACCAAGGAAAGAGGCAAAAACCCAGTGGAAAAATCCTCCCTTAAACATGGACAGTAAAACAAAATTTGAAAATCTTTTCATCAATCATGCTTCACAGCATGATCAGCAATCCCCAGCAGTGATTTGAGATTGCTGAATGTCTTCTCACAAAAAACTTCAGTGAAGATGTCTGCTACATGTTCTGAAGATGCACAGAAGAGTAGGTGAATGGTGCCATCATGCACAAGCTGTCTGATGTAGTGCATATGGATCTCAATGTGTTTGGTTCTCTGTCTCTGAATTATATCATTGCAGATTCAAATGGTGCTCTGATTATCACAATAGATAATAGTTGAAAAATCTGATTCGAAGCCACACTCACCAAGTATCCCCTGCAACCATAAACATTGAGTTGCTGCATTTACAACTCCTCTGTACTCTGCTTCTGTAGATGAGGGTGCTATGGCACTCTGTCTCTTGCTTGACCAGTTGATTGGTCCTTCAGTAAGAATGAACACATATCCTGATGTTGACTTTCGATCTGTGTTGTCACCTGCCCAATCACTATCAGTAAACCCAATCAAATTAAGATAAGATTTAGCTTTGTAGAAGATCCCACGAGTTCTTCTTCCCTGAACAAAGTTAAGGATCCTTTTGGCTGCTCTCCAATGGACCTCATGAGGCTGATCCATGTATCTTGAGGCCACACTTATTGCATAATAAATATCAGGTTGAGTGTGTGTAAGGTACAACAAACACCCAATCAATTGCCTATACAGTGTATTATTTACCATAGGAGAAGAACTTGCTTCTTCAAGCTTAACTTTTGAAAGGAAGGGAGTCTTGCTTGGCTTGCAATATTTCATATTGAAATTGTTCAGAAAATCTAAAGCATACTTGGATTGATGTAATTTTATTCCATGTTGGGATTGAGCAATTTCGAGACCCAAGAATTGTCTCAACAACCCCAAATCAGTCATAGAAAATGCATGGTTCATTGCATCCTTCAAGGAGGAAATTTCTTTCTTTGAACTTCCTGTAATCAGAAGGTCATCCACATACAAGAAAATAATCATCAAATAACCATGAATCAGCTTCAAATAAACATTAGGATCATACTTACATCCAACAAAACTCAATGACAGTAGAAAGCCATCAATCTTGGCATACCAAGCCTTGCGGGCTTGCTTAAGCCCATACACTGATTTCTTTAACCTGCACACAAAAATGGATTAGACACAAAACCTTGAGGCTGATGCATGTAAATCTCTTCAGTAAGATCTCCATTTAGGAAATCACACTTCACATCCATGTGATGTACCTCCCACTACTTCGAAGCTGCAATGGCTAAGGTTAGCTTCATGGAATCCATCTTTTCCACTGGTGCAAAGGTCTCATTGTAGTCAATACCATGTACCTATGAGTATCCCTTGGCTACCAATATTGCCTTATATTTCAAAGGTGAACCATCAGCAACAAACTTAGTTTTGAAAACCCACTTACATTGAACGAGCTTCCTCCCTAGGGGAAGATCAACCAGTTCCCAAGTGTTGTTCTTTTGGAGTGAGTTGAATTCTTCTTTCATGGATGTTTTCCATATTGGATCATGTGCTACATTTTCATATGTCTATGGGTCTAATTCAACCATCAGATAACACTTCTCTACAAACAAAGGGTCTTTCATACATAGGGCACTCTCAAACTAAGATCTAGTCCTCCTAGGATCACTAGGATCTCCAGCTTGTTCCCCAGCTGCATGAATGGTCTTTGATACCCATTTTGGTCTTATAGGACTGTCAGGATGTGCATATAAATCATCATTATCAAACATATCAGAATCAGCAAACTCATTTGTCTCTTCACTTACATTCAATGGTTCTGGTGGTGAAGAAGACTCTCCAACTTCAACTGCTGCTAAAGGCTCTTCTTGGAAATGAACACTCCTTTCAATGAAGGATTTGTTTGTGCTCAAATTTATCAGCTTGTACCCTTTTGAATATTTAGAGTACCCAACGAATAGACACTCTTGGCTTTGGGGCTGCAAAGCCTTCCTCTTTTCTGTTGGAATTCTAGCCCAAGCCTTTGAGCCAAAAATCCTGAAATGGGTCACATCTGGCTTGTGTCCACTCCAAGCTTCGAAAGGAGTCATACCATCAAGATGTTTATGGGGCACCCTATTCTTTATATAGGATTCATATTTTATAGCCTCAACCCAAAACTTTGGTGGCAAAGTATTAGCCTCCATCATACAGGTTGCCATCTCCTTCAGTGATCTGTTCTTTCTCTCAGCAACACCATTTTGCTGTGGTGTGTAAGGGATTGAATGCTGCATCTGAATACCTGCATCTTAACAATATTGAATGAACTCAGACTTGAAATACTCACCACCATTGTCATATCTGAGGATCTTGAGTCTCCTCCCAGACTGGTTTTCAACCAAAGCCTTAAAGACTTTGAAGAGACCAAAAACTTCAGACTTATGCTTCAGGAAGTAAACCCAACAATACCTGGAAAAGTCATCTATGAAGGTCAATGCATATTTGTCTTAAATCATTGACATATGAGGAAATGGACCAGCAACATCACTGTGGATCAACTCAAGAGGTGCAGAGGTTCTCTCATGACTAGCTCTCTCAAATTTATGCTTTGGGAAATTTCCTAGGATACAACCTTGACAGACTCCCTTGGAAAATTTAATCTTTGGTAACCCTATGACCATTTATTTTTCACTTAGATCAGAAAGATACTTATAGTTAAGATGACCAAATATTTCATGCCAAAGCTTGCTTGCCTCATTAGCATGAATTAGAAGAGCAAAGGGGTTTGAGTAGGGCAGAAAATGTGAAAACATGTATACCTTCGAATTGTGATCTACAACTCCTTTTGCAATGACTTCACCATTTGAGATCTCTGTGATCTCAACATCATCAGGGGAGAATATGAATTTCTTTGGAGAACCTGTGTGGGTCATCTGATACACTGACAAGAGGTTAGAGGCAAGACCTGGAACATACAATACATCACTGAACTTACCATGGTCAAAATCAATCCTTCCTTTGCCCAAACTGTCAGTGAGAGAGTCATCTCCCAGCACTATTGGTGGACCTTTCGACATGTCAAGAGAGGAGAATGCCTCCTTGGTCAAAACCATATGTCTTGAAGATCCAGAGTCTATGATGAAGCTAGGTGAGCTTGATGAGCCAACAACCAATGCATGTACTCTCTCTCCGTCCTCTGAATTTGATCCTCCTTCCCTCTTCTTTGAGCAATTAGGAAGGGAGATGTTATTCTTCTCCAGGAGTTGGGTCAACATGTGAATTTGATTCTTCATGCAGGAGCTTTCAGGATGATATCCCTTACTGCAGTATGCGCACTTTCTCATTTCTCCTTTGTTCTTCTTCTTCTGGAAGTTCTTCTTGGAGCCTTAGGGCTCCTCTTGAGAATTTTTCTTATCTCTCTTTGGCTCAGGTGGCTTCTTAGCTTTCTTCTTGCCTTTTGAATCCACCCTTGAATCTCCAGCAACCAAATCTTGGTCTTTGGAAGGTTTGATGGTGCCCATCATCACCAGTTTATCTTGTTCTTGTGTGAGGGATTCCATGAACTCTACAAGCTAAGGCGTCTTCTAGGCTCGAGCTGTCAACTTGGTGGCATGGAAGGTAAAAAAAAACACTGAATAGTCAAGGCAAATCTTTGAGAGTATGGCCAAAACTATCTTCTCTTCCTTCTTTTCAATTCCACACTATGCTGCAAAACAAGGGCTTTAAACTTGGAAAAGTAGAGTTGCAGGGATTCGAAGCTACTGGGACTCAAAGAGTATTCATTCTCGATTTTATGTCCTCTCATCTCATATGTCTTACCAAAAAGATCTAAAAGCTTCTCCCACACTTCATTAGGTGATGTCAATCCATCAAGATGGAAGAGGAGGTCTCTGGATATGCTCAGACACAAAAGACCATAGTCCTCATCCCTCCTATTGTGCCATTTAATTTTCTCTGCAGCTGCATTGGGCTCTACCTCAGTTTCCATAGTCACCCTATAGACACCCTTCGCTCTCAATAGTATCTTCATCTCTACTTTCCATTCAAAGAAATTAAATGGAGTCAAGATGATCTTCTGAGATTGATCCATAGCTCTGAACTGTGCCCTTCAACCAACAAAATTTTCTCCCAGTCAAGATGTCAAACCTGCAATAGCAATATGGAAGGATATAAATTGATCTACAAAGGCTCTGATACCATGTGGAAATTGAACCCAAGCGATAGAACAATTGCACTCACAAAATTGCTAATTAAACATGCAAATTTACACACAAAGGAGATTGAAATTGGAGCATAACACTAATCTGTATTGAATAAGTGTACAATAGCCAACCATATGAAGTCATAGGCTGATGCAATATATAATTACATGAGATATTTGAATGCATAAGGATGCCATTCGAAATAGTCAAAAGCAGGCTTACTAAATCTAGTCAAATCCCCCATAGGTGCATAAAGCAGTTTTGAAATCTACCTAGAGGCTCACGAATTGGAAAAATCAAGTAGGCAAGCTAATAAATGAAGGAAAGACAACTCATACATGCTTTTATTAGGAGAAAAGAATGGAGGATGATGAGGGAAAAAAACAAGTCAACTACACCTAGTCTTACTTTCCCTTTTGCTATAAATCTCAATAAAGCAAGCAACTTAGCAGAAAAAGCAGATATGCACTAGGGAGGATATGGAATAAAGTAGATATGCTAAATATGGATTCCAGGAGGTTTCCCAAGTGCTCCATGACTCTATTTTAGCAAGTTTGACTTCTAGGACATGTGGAAGACAACTTGCATAGAGTGGAATATTGGAAACTAGGAAAATAAGACAAAAAATGGATTAATTAATGTCTAAGGTAGCTAACTATGGGTTCATTATTATAACAGTATGTTATACTCTCAAATTGTCATTCTAGCAATCTTACACGCAAGAATCTTCATAACAATGTCGGATCCCTAATACAATACAAGTCATTAAGTTGTGAAACCACTTACTGCGAATCAAGACGTACCTTAAGAGAAAGAGCACCATGTGAAATGGCATACTGCAATAAATCAATCAGGACAATATATTCAGCAACATTGTTCGATGAAGGCCACAAACATATGCCTCCTGAAGACAACACTTGACCCATAGGAGTATAGATCACCCAAGCAACCTAGGTTGAGTTTTGAGTGTGGCGTCTAGCACCATCAACGAATCCTATGTAAACGAAAGACTCCATCGACATCTACCATAACAAATGAAATATAATCAACAAACCCGACCACCATAAGGAGACTTGACTATGCAATGAAAAAAATGTACAATAATATACAAAAATTCAGTCCTGGATGAAGATCATGCATAGTAATTTTTAAGATAGAGCCCATTTCTAGGCTCCTCCAAGGACGTCCCTTCATAATCCACCAACTCATAGGCACCTTTCTCTAAAACACACTTAACCATGTAGGCACCATGCCACATTGGGTTGAAGTTTCCTGCCCCCAAGGTTTCCTTAGCTTGATCACACAAAAGGACCAAGTCATCTTCACTAAACCTCCTAGAACAGATAGAATTATCATACTGGACCTTAATGCGACACTTGTTAACCTCAAGAGCCACTAAAGTATCTCGACGCTGCTCATCAAGATGCTCCAAGTGGACTAGACATTCTTCCAATGTGGAAGTCTCTGGTAAAATCTCCACAGCTAGCTTCAATGAAGGGATTTCACATTCAACCGGTAATACTGCCTCCACCCCATGCACAATTTGATAAGGAGAAAAACCATTGGAAGTCTTGACCACGGTTCTATAGGTCCACAAAGCATGATACAACATGATATTCCAATTATTCTTGCTCTATACGATGGTTCGTTGGAGAATGGACTTAAGTGACTTGTTCACTACTTCAACCCATCCATTCGCTTGAGGGTAATAAGAAGAGGAGTGCTCTTGCTTATATCCTAACTTCGAAGACAATTCTTCCATCATTTTGTTCTGAAAGTGATGCCATGGTTGGTGACAAGCTCCCTCGGAATGCCAAACCGGGTGATAATCTGGTTAAATATGAAATGTGCAGCTGTTTCATCGTCGGATTTGATAGTAGGTATAACCTCTTCTCATTTCATGAAATAATCCATATCCACAATAATATGATGGCTCCCCCCAGCTGAAGCTGGGTTACAATCCATAAAGTCAACCCCCCACTTGGTGAAGGGACCAATGGTAATAATAGGATGCAAAGGGGACGGACGTGAACACATATTACGTGGAAACACCTAGCAAGGGTGGCACCACTTGACCACATTAATACAATCTTTAAATACGGACGGCAAAACATAACCTGATCGCAAATTTTTTTGGGCTGTAGAAAGCCCAAATAAATGACCACCACACGCCCCTCCATGGCAATCATTAAGCACGACCTCAGCCTCCTCATGAGTTAAACAACAATGTAAAATGGAATCAACCCCACGACGGTACAAAGTATCCTCCACTATGAGGTAGTTCTTTGCTACATGACATAGTTGTCGTCCCTCATCTCGCGAGAGGTGAGTAGGAACCTTCAATGTTTGCAAATAAACAATAATATCTCGATACCAAGGGTCCGTGGTTGAGAAGAGAAAGATATGCTCATCGATAAGAGAATCCTCATGAACCTCTTCTTCATCCAAATTTGGAAAATTTGATATGAGCTCAACAAAGATTAATGATTTCTTCGATTTTGTGGAAACAAAATCGAGATCAAACTCCTGCAATATCACAATCCATTTATTATATTTTCCCCCAATCATCCTTCTGGTGAGGACGAATTGAAATGGATTGATATGATCTACGACCAAATTTTGGTGAAGGAGGATGTAATGCCTCAAACGCTGAACTGCATGGACGGTGGCTAAGGCTAGCTTCTCAACATGGGAATAACGAAGTTCTGCTTCAATAAGGTTTCGACTCAGATAATATATGACATGCTCATGGAGCTCCTCATCCTCTTGAACCAATACCATACCAATCGTCTCCTGAGACGTGGCCACATAAATAAAAAAGTCACAGCTATAGTCTAGTGGACTAAGCATGGGGGCCGATGTCAAGGCATTCTTAAGAGCATCAAAAGAGTCCTAGGATCATTCTTTCTAGTAAAAAGAGGTGTCTTTCTTCAACAAACGCATGAATCCTTTAGTCAAATTGGAAAAATTGACTACGAACCTTCACAAGAAGTTTGCCATACCTTGTAAACATTGAATATGTCAAATGTTACACGGGGGAGACAATTGAAGTATTGCCTCAACCTTCAAGGGATCAACTCTAATACCCTCCTTAGACACGATGAACCCTAGTAAAGGACCAACCTTCACATAAAAGATGCACTTGTGAGGATTTAAATGAATTTGACAACGACGTCATCTTTCAAAAACTAATCGCAAATGATAAGGATGACACACCCTCAAGCGAGAGTGAGCAGCTAGATCATCCATATACACTTCAATAATCTTTTTGAGATCATGAAAGGCAAAGGTCATGGCCCGTTGAAACGTAGCTCCGACGTTTTTAAGGCCGAAGGGCATCTTCTGATATGCAAAAGTTCCCCAAGGAAAAATAAATGTAGTCTTATGTTGGTCCTCGGGTTTAATTTGTATCTAATTATACCTGGAAAATCCATCCATAAAAGAAAAAACCTCACTTCCCGCACACTCATCCAAAATTTGATCAATAAATGGTGTAGGGAAATTATCTTTAGGGCAGGCTCGAATTAAATCACGGAAATTAGTGCATATTCGGATCGCTCCCTGCTTCTTATCCACCAGAATAGGATTTGAAACCCACTCCGTCAAGGGAATGGGATATATAAAACTAGATTTGAGCAGTTTATCTATCTCTACTTTAATAGCAGGTGCTTTTCTAGGATTCACGACACGCAAACGCTGTCGAACTGGTTTTGCATCTGGATAGGTTTTTATTTCGTGTTCAACAATGTGAGGGTCTATTCTTGACATTTCCTCGTATGACCAAGCAAAAACATCATGAAACTCTTTGAAAATATCGGAATACTCCTTAATCTCATCAGGGGAACAATCTGCCCCAATGTAAACGTTCTCAATTTTACCAAGATCATGAGAAATGTTGATAGGAATCGTCGATGACAGGTTAGCGATGTTCCCTTCAACAATCTAACTATGAGAGCTTAATGGGACCACGGGGATACCGACCTTCTCACTTAGAATCACCCTGAAGTCATCACACTCTAATCGATCAAGCTTAGGGAGGAAATACAATCTATGGTGCAGCTCTCCCCAAGGTTGTTCCATCCCAGACATAGCCTCAAGAATAGCTTCATCAGATGGAAAAACATAATCAAGGAAGTATTGAGAGTGAGATGACTCTAATTCCCAAGCATACATCACATAAGGGTCATCCTCCTCCGTCCACGAAGAGGAAGGACTAGGATCTACAACACGATCAAGATTCGTTTGATACACCACCAATGTTGCAGGTAACGACATGTCTGTCTCGACAGGTATACTCGAAGTACTCAGTGAAGGAAGAATCCAAGGATCCTCCATATGAGAAGTGCGAAGGGATACAGAATTCGATGAGGGTGAAGCCCTACCAAGACTAGACCCAATCATAAGAATGGGCACAGGACAACTAAAGGTTCCCATGAGGGAAGGATACATACCCACACCCACATTCTCAGTTGTCAATTGAGAATGATCAATATCTAGGATAGAAGATCTCGATGATGTGTTTACACTCGGATTCTGGAAATATTTTTGATCAATATTAACGATCTTCCCATTCAATGGAAAACAAACCACTCGAAATAGGGAAGAGGCTACATCTTGCATATTGTACATACAGTTCCTACCCAACAAAAGATTGTAGTCAAGGGGTGCATCAACCACCTCTACCTCGATTGCAATAGTCTTCCCCCCCAATTGGACCCATAGGGAAGGAAGTATACCATGTGACTGAAATGATCTTCCATCAAAAGCAGTCAACATGTTTGCATATTCAGACAACATGGGAGAACCTAAGCCCTTCCAACAAGCCAAAGACATCACGAAAGCGACAACGCCTTCATCAATCATAGTACGCATGATGGTGTTATTCAAACAATCTAAATGAATCAAAAGAGACACACAGTAAGGAAAGCGAGGCTGTATTCCATGAGTTTCAAATTTGATCACAGAAGGAGAGCTATCATCACCAACCCCAAGAGCAAACAACAGGGCCTTTCTCTGTGAAGAACAAGTCTGAAGTACTTCTAATGCAGACATTGCACAAGGAGTCTACCCAAAATCCTCAACAATTGAATAGTTCTGGGTGGCTCGTGCATTAGGATTGTGCCCCGAGCGCTTCAAGACTCCCTTAGGAATGTGAGGCAGAACTTCAAGCTTATTCGTAGGCTTTTCAATTCGCAAAGAGATCTCAGGTGCAGCAGGTTCTTTCCCAATGTTTAGTTGTGACGAACCATAATCTTTTGCATGCGTCACAACACTAGTACCTTTCACCATGTTGATGCACCCATGGCCACTAGCGGCTTTCGACAGATTTGGAGTTCCACTGGATGCACAACTAGGATCCATGGTCCTCAAGTTCATATTTTGATTATTTGGTAAAGGATTTGTAAACACAGTTGGGCCATGTGCTGTGAACTTCGAAGCATCTTCCATACGAGGGCACAAGTGAGTGAAATGGTCATCCCCGCACAACTTGCAAGGAAACTTAACCTTCCGCTTAGACTTCTTGTCCCCCCCAACATTATTATTGTTGTTATTGTTCTTGTCATTAGCCCCATTATTATTATTATTCGCACCCTTCTTATTATTTTTTCCTTTCTTTTTATTCCTTCTAGGTTGTTGGTTACCTTTAGTGTTCAAATACTGCACGAAAAGTACATCCGTCGACTGGGTAGGAAGGAGCGAAGCCGTAGATTGCCCCGATGCAGATTGGTTAAGAGATAACTGGCTCACTTGTTTCGTAACTGAATCCACAGGTTTGGTACTTGTGGAGCCAACAATACCATTAGCATGTGGCCCGGTATTAAACTTGGGATCAAAATTGGAACACAGAGCATTAGGTATGATCTCATATAGGAGCCCAGACTTAGCATAAGTCAAGTCCAATTGCTAGGCCCTAAAAATAGCTTGGTCCTCATTTTGCACTCTGGATGTGGAAACATCCTTCACAATGTAGGGTAACAATGACTTGAGGAACCATTCTAGAAGAAAATATGGTGGTATAAAGGCTTTAATCATCCTCTTCCATCTACGCCACTCTTGAATATGATCCAAAATATGCGTGGCTTTGTCTTGCCAAAATGTCGATAAGAGTTTGGTACCGGTGTCGTAACGCACGGGTAGCTGGAAGTGGTTAAGAAAATTCATAGAAAGGTCATGAAATGAATAATATGTCCCCCTAGGTAACTTTATACACTATTTCGCGGCAGGACCTATGAGGGTGCGTTGAAATAGTCTCAAACAGACATAATTAACGTTCAAGGAATTTGAAGAGCACCAAAGATGGAAGGTCATAACGTGCTCACCAGGATCTTCACCAGCCTTACCTTTGAACTTTGGAATGTCTGAAGGAATTTTGGTAGGAGCTGCTGGCCATGCCGGGTCATGAGATACATGATCATTCGTCAATATCGAGAGATCGGGTAGATTCAAAGTCGGAAGGAAAGGGAACCTAGGTTGAGCCAGTTGGTTCTATGCTCCCTAATAGGACTGGTTCGCATAAGGCTGACTACTATATATATCATGGCCTTAGCCAGTAGGATAATATCCTCCTCCCATTTGGCCCATATAGGGTTGCATGTAAGGATTGTGATTTGGGGTACCTTGAGGCTAGGGTGCTACAAAGCCATAATTAGGTGACTGATACATGGGTTGATACCCAAACCCATAAGTTGTGTAGGTCTATCCGTAAGATGGTCCGTAAGAAGGTCCATAAGATGTTCCATAAACCGAACCATGGGATGGTCCATGGGAAGGTCCATGAGATGGTCCATGGAAAGATACATGGGATGGTCCATGGGAAGTTACATGTACTACTGACACGAAAGGAGGCACACGACCATGTGACACAACGGTGCTAGCAGAAGTAGGACGGACATGGCTAATAGTAGAACTCCGGCCAGAAGGCCCACTAGAGTTAGGAGGAGGATGCATGGTTAAAAAGACATTTGAAGGGATTGGTGCAGAAGACAATGGCATATGTGAAGGAATATAACTCGTGCCCCCAATATTCACATGTCTAGGTTCTGGTCCCCGAATAGGAACACTAGTGCTAGGCCTAGGGTGTGTGTGAAGGAACTTCCATCGAAGGGATGGAAGGTGTAATGTGACTAGAGCTACCAAACCTCTCCTCCTGGAAAGGAATGGAAGTGCCCCTAGGGGAAACACCATGGTCAACACCCGATCCGTCCTAAGGTGCCAAACCGGTCTCAGGAATATCAGTCATGCCATACCTAATAGTGTTAGTGTTAGTGGATGCATGGTGAGTCTCATCACTTGGAAGCCAATATTGATGATTAGGGTGTGTGGGTTCTATAAATCATTGAAAATATTCTTGTGACGACCCAACCAAATTTCGACCAGACCCTACCAGAGTCCCATATGTGCTAGGAAAATCAGGAATCTCTGGAATCTCATGCTCGTGATCACCCATAGTGTATGAATCAAAGTGAGAATGAGTCTTCCTAGACTATCTACTTCTCTCTCCCAAAGGAGGAGGATACGTGGAAGGCAGAAGTCCTACTAAACAATGAGAACAGAGAGGTGCTGCACCTGAATCCACAATGACTCAATGAAAAGAAAAGACTCGATCTAGCTACGCAACCTTAAGTAATCTAGTGTGCACAGAGCACACACCTAAGAAAATATCAAGCCAAATCACAAGAAAACCAAGGGTAGGATAAGTGAGCTCCCTAATGAAGCAGGTATGTCTCGCCTAAGAGAGGCTTGAGACTCCCATACATGACAAGCAGAGGTTCGTAACCAATTATAGTGGCCCTCAGCTTCAATGTATATAACAACTATGCTGTCCTACCCCTACCTAGCTAGGACAGCTGTAGAATAACCTCTACAAATACCCCCTCAATAACCTAGGTAAGGCAACTAAGGTCACCTCAATATAACCAATGCTCAGGTGGATAGTCGCAGGCAGATAGTCACAGGAGGGATCGACCGTATGGGTAGGGTAGCAAAGCCTGAAGCCTGAAATCACAACTGGTACCCCAAAGGTGCACCAATCAATACCTCAAAGGACCCCAGATATGAATACAATCTTGGAAATATCTCCGGTGCTCACAGAAAGTGACTAGGGGTCATCCCAATCACAATCGCGTGCACTGCCTCATGCTTAACTCCCATGTAAGAGGAGCGTCTTGAGTAACACTAATTATATCAAGGGTTTCACACTCTCACCTGGAAAGACACCTATTTTTTTTTTTAGTGGTCTTGGAGAATTGACTCACAATGAACTATTCCAAGACCCTAAAACCTACTCTTGTTGATGCACCCTAAAAAAGAAAAGAGTGTAATTCATTTAAATAAGAGTTGATTTTAGTAGGCTGTGATTACTCAAAGGGTAAATGGTTGTGCAACCAATGAAGTTATGACTCACCAATAAAGTAAATATGCACACCTAACAAGCAATACCAAAATGCAATGTGTAGAATGAAGAACATGGTATGCCACTACATAATATGCACAATTTTTCCTTCAAATGTAAGTGCAGTCATTCTTATATGAAAATCTAACTATAATAACAATAAGCAAACCTAATGCAAGTACTGTTCCCATGCAAAATGCAAGATATGCATAACTATGCAAAAGCAAAAATATTTTTGTATTTTTTGTAATAAATGTGACATGTAAGCAAGTAAATGACTCTACAACCCCTAGACCCTGCAACCACTTACAAACAACAACCAAGAAAGGCACTAAGGTAAAATAAACTGTTGGTCTGAACTTGGGCAGACCCGAGTTTACTTTAATGTACCAACAATACCCCTAGCTCACTGGCCCTTTCAGCGACAGACCATAGAATGGCCTGAAGTCTCACCCAAAGTGATCTGGATGGGGTGGCTGAAGACTCAGGTGTCTTCAACCGGGTTCTGTAGCATCCTAGGGTCTCGCGACTCTTCTTAGCCAGCGGGATATCCCAGTGAGATGCTGTTTCTCTTAACTCTCTAAGCTTTCTATGGGGCTGACTCTTATTGCATCGTAGCTTCTATGGCGATGCGCAAACTTACTCTTCTACTTAGATCCTTCCCTACGATATCTCACACCGCAGCTCCTCAGACGATGCGATATCGCCTTTCTATACTGTAATATGTCCTATAATGAGGCTCAATATGTGTATCAACTCTCAAGGTCCTGCGACCTCCTTCCTGAGTCTAATAACTCTATTAACCTTCACAAAGGTGTTAAACCACTTCACTTAAACTTATACAGTTTAACATGCTAACATCAACTACACTCAACTCGCGGAACTCATATACCGGAGTCACTTAACGTTGTAACTGTCAACTATCATGAATCAAGCACTAATAAACTCATATACAGGCTACTTGATACATTCAACTTGCATTTAACCTTCTATGTGCTATAAACTGAAGCATAACATACATACATTCATCAAATAATAAGCAACATTCATGTAATAGATGAAAGATAGCAAACAGGTAAAACACAATCACATGAACAGTCGCACAACACACGGATTTTACGTGGTTCACTTCTATGGGGGAAGCTACGTCCAAGGGAACTGGTTTTTATATTATATCTTGAGAGAGTAAACACAGTTCCACTGCAACCTATTATGCAACTTGAGATCTTCTGGGAAACTCCACACGCACAACCGGGAGCCCTTCTCTTCTAGATCTCTTCTCTTTCTATATTGCTTCCTTCTTACAATATACTCTTCCTCTCTCTCTCTCAATCCCTACGGATTGTTACATTCATGCTCAAGGAGACAGCTACTGGTTACAGTAAGATAACTACAGACTGAATAGCAGAACCAGAGCTCAACTCTCTCTCAATGTCTTACAATACAACTGACTATGAGCTAACAGACCAACTGACTAGCTAGCTAATTGTCTGAATAGCTAACCTTTCATAATACAAAATACATGCTTATATATGTGGCCCGAAGGTCTCACCCTGTTACAACACTGTGGGCCTTTCCCAACAGTAACCCAAAAACCCTAACTGTGACAGTCGGCCTATCTGTACTTGAACTGCCGCTTTCCGTCACACCACAGCTTTCTACAGTCTTCCACGCTTCCCAACGCTGATCGTGGGTATGGGTGCTGCTTCCTCGATCGCTCCCCTTCTATCCTTTGTCTTCAATACCTTGTCCCGTTGCTCCTTTTCTATTTATGAGGGTAGCTGAGCCCTCCTATCTTCGCCGCTACCTTAAGTGCAGTGGTTGAGCTCTCTCTTCTCGGCCGCTCGGGTACTGTTTCCTTTGACTTTCTTCTTCCGATATAGCAGCTTTTCATTAGGTGCGGGGCCCTGCTCCAATAGTCCCCTAACACTTACTTGTGGCTCGTCCCTGAGTCACTAATAACTGGTTTCTCATGCTGTAGCTTCTCCTTGGATTCCTGCGAAGTCCTTGTAAGTCTCTCCCGAAGTCCTATGACTTCTTTATCCATAACTTTGACACACTCTTGTGCCGTTTTCTCTAAAATAGTGTCAACACTTTCCTTAAGTGAAGCTCCAGAAATGAATGGCAGACCCTTTATAGGCTGCTAAATTTGTTTCAACGACCTCATCTCCTGCTACCTTGGTCAGGTTTGTACCATTCACATCAAATTCTACTGGAGTGCTTGTCCGAACAGAATCATCCAAGCCATCATCATATAGGGAAAGTGGTAAAACTTCCATGAGGAGACATGTCCTTTTCCAGATTTAATGTAACTACCTTCTTGGACATTCTCTGTATCTCTCTCATTTTCAACATCTCTTCTTTGTTCCTTTTCCATTTCCTTTTGTTTTTCTGAGTCTCGGATGCCTGTTTCTTAGTCCTTTTTTCTTTCCGTGAGATCTTCTAGGAAACTCCACGCGCACAGCTGGGGGCCCTTCTCTTAGATATCTTTTTTTCTCACTTTTATTCTTCTTTATTCTGGGCTAGAATGTTCTACTATCTGAGCTTGACTCCTCATCCTTGGCGTCTGTCTGACCTGTGGTGCACCTAATTTCACAACCTTGGGCGGCGCCGTCATAATGGACACAAGGCCACCACGTTGGAATCTTTGCACAATGTCTTCTAAAGGTTTCGTATCAGACAAAAACCACTTGGTGCAATGCTCTGAACTGGAAATGGCTACGAAATTGGGGAAAACCAGCACTCTGTAACTGAAGTATCTCTTCATAGGGAAAACTCTTCAAATTTCTCTATAGCTCTCAGAAATCGCAAAAGTAACCCTTCTGGATGAATGATCTCTGTATTTATAATGAAGGTGATAATATTTGAAGCAACGGTCATTTGGCTAGACCTGTCGGTGGTATTAATTGAATGGACAAGGCAAAATCCGTCATTTCAATCCTCATTAATTGCTGAAAATCCGATCAAATTTCCCTCAAAACTTGCGTGCAGGCGCCGATCTTGTCGAAGATTTACCAAATCTGGAAAAATCATTATACTCTTTCCAAATATAGGGCAACATATAACTGTCGTATCTGGATTAACTACTTGTCAGAAGGCGAAGTGACTATCCCTCTGTCCCTTTTCAAAATCATCTACGTGGCACGGGGATCATCGCATCGCTGCGATGTCACACCGCATCGTCCTGAACCATCAATGTTCAAAACTCTGTAAGAATCCTATGACTTGTGCAACATACACTTTTCTGATGCAATTCCTCCTTTCAACTACACTGGACATCTACACTTTATAAACTGTCTGAGTTAGGGCTGAGAGGTGGAGTGACTATCACTATAAAGCTTAAGCCTACTGCCATTAATGAAAGTAGGAACAAGCTCCCCATTCAGTTTACTGAGCTGAACGACACCTCCTTCTGTAACTTGCTGAATCTGATATGGTCCCAACCAATGCGTCTTGAACTTTCTTGGAAACTTAACAAACTTACTATCATAGAGGAGCACTAAGTCTCCTGTTTGAAAAATCTTGCTCTTGATGTGCCTGTCATGCCAAGCTTTTTCTCGTGCCTTCTGCACTTTCTGATGAAATCCTGCGATGAATCTATCTTCTTCTAAGGCAAGCAGCTGCGCTAGTCTTTCATTCATTGTGTCTGTATCATCCATCCCAGTAATTTGAGCAACTCTTAAATTGGGAATAATATATTCCATAGGCATAACAACCTCTTGTCCATACACCAAGCTGAAAGGTGTGTGTCCTATAAGTTTCTTGCATGTAGTCCTATAAGCCCATAATACAACATTAACCCTGAGGTCCCAATCATTTCTTTGACTATTACAGATCTTAGTAAGAGCGTTTTCTAGAATCTTATTAAAGGCCTCTACCGTACCATTAGCTTGAGGATGGTAGGGAGTGCTCTTATGGTGCTAGATCTGAAATTCCTCCGTCAAGGCCTCTATAGTGCGGTTCAGAAAATGTGTGCCTTGATCACTCATCAAGATTACTGGACATCCAAATCTACTTATGATGTTTTAAAAAATGAACTGTGCAGCTGTAGCAGCATCACAATTCCTTACTGCTTTTTCCTCTGCCCACTTGGTGAGGTATTCTGTTCCTGTGATGATGTATCTCGCACCAGTTCGTTTCTCGGGTGGGTTGATAGGACCCACGAAATCTATAGCCCACTTTTCAAATGCCCGCAACGTAATCTGTGGTCGCAACGAAATTTCATCTCTCTGTGAAGGTTTTCCTACCCTCTGACAGATATCACAGCATCTGCAAAACTCCTTAGTGTCTTTATACAAAGTAGGCCACCATAATCCTGTAGCTAGGATTTTCTGAGCAGTCGACTTTCCTGCGAAATGACCTCCTGCGGCACCTGAATGTGCTTCTATGATAATGGCCTCTTTCTTGTGTGGCATAACGCATCTACGCAATACTTCATCTGGACCTAACTTATATAAATGTCCCACGATCAAAGTGAAGTCTGCTGCTTTAACAACTAACTGTTTCTTTTGCTGCTTAGTAAACTCAACAGGTGCCCACCCTGTAGTGAGAAAGTGAATAATATCAGCATAATACTCATCTGTGATCTAGATAGAAAACAATTACGCATCTGTCAAATTGTCCTCTAAATTACTTGGTTCTTCTCCTGAATCTATCCGCGATAGGTGATCAGGTCCGACATTTAATTTTCCTGGTTTTACAATAATTTCAAAACCATACTCCTGAAATATGAGTAACCATCTACAGATCCTTCCTCCTAATACTGGTTTATTGACCAAGTAATTTAAAGTGTAATGGTCAGTGAACATCTTGAATGGGGCACCCAACAGGTAGTGCCTGAACTTCTGTAGAGCATACACCATAGCTAATCCTTCTCTTTCTGTGGTGGTGTAGTTCTTTTCTACGGTAGATAGCTTTCTGCTTGAGTATGCAATAGGGTGATCGATACCTCTGTCTCTTGGCTTTGTTAATACGATCCTCAGTGCGATGCCAGATGCATCCACATGTACATGAAATGGCTTGTCCCAATCTGGAAATACTAAGATGGGTGCTGTAACCATATTTTCTTTAAGAGTGTCTAAAATTTGCTGGCATTCCTCATTCCATAGGAATTTCAATTCTTTCTTTAACAACTTTTCCATAGGTGCTGTGATCTTTGCATAGCCTTTGATGAATTTTCTATAGTACCTGGTATGACCAAGTACTGTCCTCAATTGCTTGACTAAGTTGGGTGCTGGAAGATTTACAATGATGGCAATCTTTGCAGGATCTACCATCAAGCCTTGTCTGCAAACAATATCGCCCAACAAAATACCAAATGGCGCACAGAATATACATTTCTTCAAGTTAAGAGAAATCTGATATTGCCTACATTTCTCTAACATGAGCCTTAAATCTCCTATATGATATTTGGTTAACCCAAATACAGTCCAATCATCAAAATATACTTCTAAGAATTTATGGATGTATTCCTTAAATACAGCAACTACTACTCTAGAAAAGATAGCTGGTGCATTTTTAAGACCAAAGGGCATTACCGTGTACTGGAATGAGCCCCATTCTGTCGCAAAGGTGGTCTTATGTCGATCCTCTGGATGGATTCTTATCTGGTGATAGTATGAAAATCCATCAGTGAAGGAGTAGACCTCCTGTCCTCCCACATTGTCTAAAACTTCATCAGTAAAAGGTGTCGAAAATGGGTCATGAAGTGATGTATCATTGAGTTTGCGCAAATTGACACAAATCCTGATTTCTCCTTTAGTTTTCTTTTCCTGTACAACCATGGGACTAACCCATTCACTCTCTTCTACTAGCTCGATGATGCCTGCTGCTAGCATCTTATCAATCTCATCTTGAACTTTTTCTTTATAGAGAGGATTCAATCTGTATGGACACTGCTTAACTGGCCTAGCATCCTCTTTCAATGGTATCCGCATTACTCCCAAATCTCCTACTATTCCTTTCATCTCTGTGAAATTAGTGGGAAATAAGTCCTGATAGTCATGTAAGAGATCTGCGATGTGTCCTACTGTTTCATCATCCCAATAGTCTTTAATAGAGGCAAACTTTGGTTCTATTTCTATGCCAATATTGATCTTTTTAATCTTGATAGGTTCCGTGATAGCAAGAATTTCTAGTCTCGGTCCATCAATGTCGCGAGTCCCTTCTGACTCTGGAATGTTGACACTGTGAGGATTCTCATCCTCATCATCTGCCTCTGCTGCGAAGTTGTAACATTCTAGCGCATGTTCTAACTGTATGGCCCAATCAGGTTGAGCAGGCACTGATAGGGTACAATCATCAAATATCTTAGTCTTTATTACATCTAGAGCCTGATCAATGTTTGGATACTTAGATTCAAAAGTGAAAGTGAGTAGAAAGCTGTTTATCATAAGTGGCCATGTGATGGTTCCTCTGCGCAACTCTATCTCAGTGTACCAGTTCCTTGGTATTTGGTCTAAAGTGTGAATGAATAGGTGAACCCATTCATCCTCTAGAATGTCTGACCAACTCTGTTGACAAATCTGAATATGTGACCTGGGGTCACTTTCTCCTGTATACTTCTGCTGTAAAGGATCCTTGTCATTAGAGAATCTGATCGCCATCAGTCTCTTAAGATCATCCCATGATGCGATATGTTCTTTATGTGCATGCCACCATCTTGCAGGTGTGGCTTTTACTGCAAGGTCAATAGCTATCATCCTCTACTCCTAAGGAATTTCCTACTCGAACTGCTATAAAAAGTCATTGACATCTGCTAAGCCATGAAATGACAGAATATCCTTAATCTTTGCATCGATCCATCGCAGTGACTTAGTCATAAACGCACATCTGCGAGTTGAGACTTCGTAAATTCTATTCTACCAATTTTCTAAACCAGCCTATGAATATGATGCACATGAGCTGTCGCATCGCCAACTGATATTTCCTTCTATGGTGGGGTTAATGTAATCACTCTGATTAACAGTCATTTGATAAAGGCTTTCCATGTTGCACACCTCCTCCTCTGCTCTGATAGGTTCAATGTATCTAGGACCCTAGAAAGGATCCAACGGTGAGATGACCCAAATCTGATTATCCTGAAAGGTCATTTGTCTTTTCTTTAAATCGATAACAACCACGTTATCGATTTCCCAATCAATACCTAGTAAAGCTGGATACGGTCTGCTATCGCCAATGATTTCTATGAATTCAAAGTCTGCAAAGCTGTGAACTCCGTCAATATCAACTGGTACTTACGGTAATCGACCCAGTGGTGATACCCTCTGTTGATTGGCTAGTTGAAGATGGATAGGTGATCTTGCTAACTTAGGGTTACCCATCTGTTCCCATGTCTGCTTAGTCAGAACATTTACCTATGATCCTAAATCTAGGATTACCTCATCCATTTCAAATTCTCCAATTTTCGCTGTGAGTCTCATCTCTCTTCCTGTTCTTGTATGGCCCATAATATTATGAACATCCCGCTGCACACTGTTCACAGAAGAAGATGGCTGACACTAATCTATGATGCGCTGAAGCTCTTCGATAGCTTTCTCATTTCGTACAAGTTTTAAGCAGCTCCGCAGGAAGGATTGTACACTTCCTGTCGACTCATCCTCTTCGCACCTTCCAGATGTGGTAGCCTGTGATATCTGTAAAGGACTAACGCCACAAGGTGTTTGCTGCAGTAGGCCCCTACAAGGCAGTACCTGCGATCCTGATGGTATAGGGTCAGTAAAGAAAGTTTTTACTTACTGAAACATTTCTTTGTTCTTCTGTAGTTCAAGTGGTGTTGATTTATTAGTGGTTTTGCGCACCCACTCCGGACCTGTATTCTTTTCGGTATCCTGCGATGTCCTACTAGTAGAAGCACCCCTGCGAGTCACAATATTAACTCTTGGTTCTGGTTCTTTCTGCTCAGTAGCAATAAGTTGAATGTTCTGGTTTACTGCTGGCTTAGGATCCCTAATCTTGGCTATCAAGATAGGACATTCCTCTATGGCATGATCATAGGACTTGCAATATTTACATGTCGTACTAGAGTTTTGACAATCCCTAGCATAATGTCCTACAACTGCACAATTGTAACAAGTAATCAGTCCACGGCCGCGGCCGAAGCCTTCACCACGGCCAAAGCCTCCTCCACGGCCTCATCCTCTGAATCCTCCACCACGACCAACATGAGCTGGTTCGTGCTGTGGTCTTGCTGCTGGACCTGGTGTCTCTGACTGGACTCTGTACAAGTCATGCTTTCTCTCTATCCTGAGATCATAAGCTCGGTAATTATGTTCATCATGACCTATTGACTTACAGAAGTTACAATATAAGTTCTTAGGGGTTTGTACATACTTCTGAAGTAAAGGGAATTCCTGTGGTCTATGTCCTCTTATTCTGCAGAGTTCACACCATGGCCCTTGGTTCTGTATTAAGGGGTTCGGAGCCCCACTTTCTAAATATTCAACAAATACTAGACAGTTATCTTTAGTATGGCCCTGTCCTTTACACTTGGTACACCATAGTTCTTGTGCAACCCCTTTCCCTTTCTTAATCTCATGTAGCTGTAACGTGAGATTGGATAACTGATTCTGTAGGTTTGTCATACCTGTACTAGTCTCAGCTAGAGGTGAAGCCTCTAGCTTCATTGCCATCTCCAATGCTTCATCCTGCGTACGGAGTCTCCATTGCATAAGGGGAAGTCTGATATGCGGGAGCAGTGTTGCGATGAACCATTCCTTATGCTGCTCTGGCGCAAACTCAAAGCTAACCTGGTCTATAAGAGCTTTGAATTTCTGATCAAAGTCCCATACTGACTCTGTAGGTAACTGTTTAATGTCTTTAAGCTCTGTGATACACTATGACTCAGACTTAGGTTTCTTAAATTCTTTGATCATGGCGGTCCTGACTTGTATGAACGTTCTGGGCTGTGCTGCTGTATACTTCATATACCATGTTAAGGCTCTTTCTCTAAGTGTAGTGGCCAACTGGACAAGTTTAGTATTATCATCTTGGATCTATTTAATGGTCCATACAACTTCACATAGGAACCAATGCTGTTCCGGGTCTTCTGCCCCTTTACCCTTAAAGGTAGGTAACTTCATGTCGTCCCCCATTCTGTTTCTACGTGGTGGATTCTGAGTTGCTGTAGTACTACCACTCGACGGTGTAGATGTAGGTGGTGTAAAGGTAGTATGTACTGTATGTGAACTACTCGATGGAGTTCCTACGGGATTGTTCTGAGTCCCGGTCATTTTCTGTGGGGTATAAGGGTGGTAAGGGATACCCCCTTCTGGTCTTTCTGTATTGCTTTGGCTATGTTCTCTAGTATGGTCTGAACTGTCTTCCACGAAGGAAAATCTGAAATCTACTTTATATTTTTTACCACTACGTGTACATCCAATTTCATCAAAATCACTCTCAAACTCTTGTGACATTACACTTACTGAACTTATTCATCTGAGAATATATCCATTACTCCTTTTTCATGTAATAGCATCTTAATAGACGAATTTAAAGAGTTCAAGTACTTACCGCGATATCCTTGAAGAAGTACCTCTCGGCTTCGCTGAAACTTTTTCTTTGATCAACTGCAAACTCGGTAATGAAGCCTTCCAGCAAACTCGCAAGCCAGAATTCTGCTGCCCGTGAAATGGGATTATCTATGCTCCTCACAGTCTGAATCAGCTCTGGTGTCCAGACAATGTTTATTTTCTTCTTGAATATATTCTTATCAGTCAACTTTGACAACCAGTCGTACAACTCGTTTGCATAGGTCACAAAAAATATCTCATGCAGATTTGTGAAGATATGTTTTTGTAACCAGTGCTCTGTACTGAGCCTAGGACTCTTGTTTTCTGTCGTAGCAAATTCTCTTTCCTTAGACCCAACCCACTGGTTGAGTTCTTCTTTAGTAGGATGCCAAAAGAACATTAGCGTTTCAAGTTGTTCAAAGCCGACAACGGATCCATTTGCTGGTTTGAAATTGAGCAGACCCGGGTTTACTTTAATGTACCAACAATACCCCTAGCTCACTGGCCCTTTCGGCAACAGACCCCAGAACGGCCTGAAGTCTCACCCGAAGTGATCTGGATGGGGTGGCTGAAGACTCAGGTGTCTTCAACTGGGTTCTGTAGCATCCTAGGGTCTCATGACTCTTCTTAGCCAGCGGGATCTCCTAGTGAGTACTGTTTCCTTAACTCATTGAGCTTTCTATGGGGCTGGCTCTTATCGCATCACAGCTTCTATGGAGATGTGCAAACTTACTCTTCTGCTCAGCTCCTTCCCTGTGATATCTCACACCACAGCTCCTCAGATGATGCGATATCGCCTTTCTATGCTGTAATATGTCCTATAATGAGGCTCAATATGCGTATCAACTCTCAAGGTCCTGCGACCTCCTTCCTGGGACTAATAAATCTGTTAAACTTCACAAGGGTGTTAAACCACTTCACTTAAACTTCTACAGTTTAAAATGCTAACATCAACTACAATCAACTCGCGGAACTCATATACCGAAGTCACTTAACACTGTAACTGTCAACTATCATGAATCAAGCAGTGATAACTCATACACAGGCTACTTGATACATTCAACTTGTGTTTAACCTTCTATGTGCTATAAACTGAAGCATAACATACATACATTCATCAACTGATAAGCAACATTCATGTAATAGATGAAAGATAGCAAACATGTAAAACACAATCACATGAACAGTTGCACAACACACAGGTTTTACGTGGTTCACTTCCAGGGGGAAGTTACGTCCACGAGAACTGGTTTTTATATTATATCTTGAGAGAGTAAACACAGTTCCGCTGCAACCTATTATGCAGCTTGAGATCTTCTGGGAAACTCCACACACACAACCGGGAGCCCTTCTCTCCTAGATCTCTTCTCTTTCTATATTGCGTCCTTCTTACAATATACTCTTCCTCTCTCTCTCTCAATCCCTGCAGATTGTTACATTCATGCTCAAGGAGCCATCTACTAGTTACAGTAAGATAACTACAGACTGAATAGCAGAACCAGAGCTCAACTCTCTCTCAATGTCTTATAATACAACTGACTATGAGCTAACAGACCAACTGACTAGATAGCTAATTGTATGAATAACTAACCTTTCATAATACAAAATACATGCTTATATAGGCGGCCCGAAGGTCTCGCCCTGTTACAACACTGTGGGCCTTTCCCAACAGTAACCCAAAAACCCTAACTGTGACAGTCGGCCTATCTGTACTTGAACTGCCGCTTTTCGTCACACCACAGCTTTCTGCAGTCTTCCACGCTTCCCAGTGCTGATCGTGGGTATGGGCGCCGCTTCCTCGGTCGCTCCCCTTCTGTCCTTTGTCTTCAATACCTCGGCCCATTGCTCCTTTTCTATTTATGAGGGTAGCTGAGCCCTCCTGTCTTCGCCGCTGCCTTAAGTGCAGTGGTTGAGCTCTCTCTTCTCGGCCGCTTGGGTACTATTTCCTTTGACTTTCTTCTTCTGATATAGCATATTTTCCTGTAGCTACGGGGCCCTGCTCCAACAGAAACCTAATGCACTAATCTAAGAAAAAAATGGATAAATGGATGATAAGAACAAAACTTAAAAAATAAACTAAAATCAGTCTCTGGTGAGAAACAGAGGGTGTATACAGACTCTAGAAGCATCCAAGAAGACTCAGCAATCATTAGAAATCATCCAGCAACACTTAATCCTCCAACTAAGGCCAAAAATCAAGTTATATGCGACTGTTCTTAGCAAAAGGGTGTATATATGCGACTGTTCAAGGAAAACCCATGTGTATATGCGACTGTGAAAGAAAAACCCGCGTATAGGAAGAAAAAGGGCAGAAAATAGGGAAAACAGACAAGCTAAGACAAAATTTACTTCTTTACGACCCTATTGGGAAAACATGCCCCCAGACCTGACACAGAAACAAATAAATCAAGAGCAATTTAAGTACATTGAATACCAAAAACCCCCAAAGAGAAACAACTAGGAACCTCCCTAGTATGGTCCCCAATTTTGTTACAGAGAGAAACTTCCTATGGCTTGGGGTGTACCACAACAGACACCTTTGACACTAGAAATCAATCTTTCCCAATATGCAAGAGAAACAAAACATCTAACACTAAGGGATATCAGATTGTACCTTGTTCTAGACGGTTGAAGTAGATCCCTGTTGAGCTTTCCAATTTACGCTTGTATTAGCAATTCGCTCTCAACAACAACAAACAAGACAAGCATGCTATATAGTAGTGTGTTAGACCTACTCTAGCATATATATTCAATGATGAATAAACAATTAAACACATCCATGGATTCAATATTCATATTCAATTGCACATAATTGGACAGGAAAAGATATTTATATTAATAAAATCAGATATTACAATAGTGACAACCTCTGTCGGCACGTCTACGAACCGGAGAAACCGAGTCCTCCACATGGGCGACTGGGCCTCCACCACCTCAATCCTCCATCTCTCGATAGCAAGCTCACAAGCAAAGGCAGGCTTGGGAAGAACACAAAGTGCTCCAAAGGGACAAAGGGATGCAGACTCAAGTATATGCAAACCGTGGCAATAATGGACTATAGTTTACTGGCTCTTCAATTCCTCCTCTTCAATATATCCAAGAGGTTCCTTATATAGCACTCCAATGGGGTAATGGAGGGTCAAATCTGAGTGATATCAAGGCATATGGAAGGCCAAGAGTCAAGTGGTTTAGACTCACATGAAGGAAAATTCCAAAAGTATTTGGATTTATGCACACATCCTAATGTACGTGGGTTTGAGGTCAAAAGTCCGGTGTACACGCGATTATGGGTTAAAAAGTCACGTACATCAATAAACTGGTGTTTTTTATGGATGATATTGGGACATTAAAGGATAATATGAGTCCATGGGGTCTAAAGAGTCCGCAGAGGGACAAAGAAGGCCATAAATATGTGATCAACGATGTGTGGTAAAATCAGCTATAACTGGTAGTAGAGAATGGAAGGGAATACTGTGCATCTTGCTGAAGACACCAGTTTGGTCTTTTGATATAGTATCCACATCCATATGTAATAGGTTTCAAGTTATAACTAAAAAGACATTGAAAAATAAGTTAATCTAGGGAAAAATACCCAATGTATAGGATTCTCATAAGTCACTATGAATGCATAAATGATCCACATGCAAGATATTCATTCTTCACTCTAATCCTTGACAATTTTCATAATTAATTTTCTAAAAGTTAAAAAACCACAGTAAGCAAAAATAAAATGACCTGCTTGTTTACCATATGGGAAAATAACTGATATCAAGCTTACCTCACTAGCAAGGCTATATTTTGCATAGTCAATGGCATGATGCGATGCTCTGCCAATATTTTCCTTCGTCCTTGACAACGTCTCTAGCAGTCCTTCAAAAGTAGCCCTAACAATTGCTGCTTCTGTATACCCACTAAGTGTCCCTCCAACTGATTCTTTCTCTGAGCTTATTTTACCTTATTCACTTGATTTCAGATCCATCGTATTTGGTAGACCCCACTACTGCACATTAACTCTGGTACTTCTTGATTCTGTATGGGAAATGGCATCCTTTGTATCCTCAGTTGCCTCACCATCTAAGTGAAGTTGGAGTGGTAAACTATGATCTGAACTACTCCCTCGGATTGGTGAAGGACTGGAAATAAACATAATAGAATTCTTAGTTTCTTCAATTGAAACAGAATGTGGCAGAGCTACAGAACATGCTTGTTCTCGCTTAGCTTGTGCAGCTTCTATAAGATGCTTCATAGATGTAGATGGGGTAGCAATGTCAAAATAATTTGATATAGTTTTGAATTTTACTTCTTTTTCAACATCACACTTGTAACATAAGCCAAAATGATAAGATCAACAAAGGAACATGGACTATCTCTTGCTATTATTGAAAACCAGTGTTCCACCAAGTTTCTGGGATGTGAGAGAAGGGAAACATACATTGGGGTCATGTAGAGACACCCCAAAATTTTGGGGCATTTTGGGGGATTGGGGGGGG